>JABUQX010002987.1:0-5000 GCA_015478945.1 Trachelipus rathkii
CTCCCCATACTACATATGCCCTGAAAAATTCATCCACTTCACTTGAACAGAAACAAAAATTATCACAATTTTTTCATTTCAAAATCAAAAAAAAAAAAAATGGGTTTTTGGAATTGGTGGCGCTGGCAGCAAAACTTCAATAAAATGGGAAAAAAGAGCTTCTGTACTTTTTTAGATTTTAATGACCTATCTAATGCATATTTCAAAGTTTGAAGTCATTTTGTAAAAAATCCTGGAAGTTGCGTTCGAAGAATGTCAGCAGAAACATGGAAATTTGTCATCGAATTTTGAAAAAATTTGAAAAATTCTGAAAGAATGGACTACAGTCACAGAAAAAACACCGGAAATCATACGTTTTAGACAGGGCAAAAACAAGCTACCATCATTTTTGGTGTTTATAATACAAATCGGCTGAAAATTCGTAATTGTTAATGTCCAGTTTTAGGTGGGGTGAAAATGGGGGCAAGCCCCAGCCCAACCCAAAAATTGGATCTTGCCCTTAAAGTATGTATTATCTCTTTATAAGATAGTGAATGCTGTCTTCAGGAGCTTAAAGTCAATTTTATGGCTTATGGAGCCATATCCACAAAGAAAGGGAGAGAACCTTGCATCACTTGCAGGGGGGCATCTTGCTGGGAATCAGAAATGAGAGTTTCCCTTGTCACCTGTTATGTATGAATGAACTTCCTTAGTGCAACTCTCTTATCTTAGCCAAATGCTTTGCAAAAGAAAGGACTTTATAATGACCAAAGTCATCCCTAATTACTGACAGCAATAATTGGCCAGCCTCAAAAGATTTGGCAATGCAGTGTGGGGACCGTCAATTGTGACTCTACAAAAAAACGTTCGGGTGTGAAATAATGGAGAAGTATGCATCTGAAATGAGCCTGATTGCCGATGAAGATAAGAAAATACATTTAAAGGGATGAAAATATATTGGCGATAGTGTAATCGAAAAAATTGAAGAAAGGTTCAACGACAAATCAATTGATAAAAAGATATTTGCTAGGTCGCTTTGAAACGTTTCAGTCATTAACAAATTTACCTGATATTGAAGTTTAGAAAATTTTGTGCCAGATTTCCGATGCTCTAATCTGCGGAAGGTGTACTAGCTGCCCTGAAATCCTTAATTTTCATGATCAATTCCATGCTCGAAAGCGAAATATTTAAAGCAGATTAAAGTCCATTGTTCGAAAATATTGGAAGCGGACGTGGGATATTGCGAGTTTCAAAAGGGTCTGTGAAATCCTTCTTGTCATTACTGTAACGACAGCCTCGGTACAAAGATCGTTCAGTACTATGCCGAATACTAATTATGACAAGATATAAAATGCTGCCAGAACCTTAGTGGGCATAGTTTGATGATAAAGCATCGAAGGGTTGAGATTGCCAACTGAGGATTTTCTAAGCAAAAACAGTAGACTTGTTATGCGACGAAGAAAACATCGTCATATACGGATAACTTTAAAAGCTTAACATCTTTAATACCCTTAAGGGGACGGTTTGCGCGCTAGCAACACTAATGGTAGATTTGGGTTTGGGATAGAATTATACACGCATTCGAATGAGGAAAGTCTAATAACGATGTTGATTTCAATGAAATGTGCAAAAAAGTGTTTAGAATTTCTGTAATTTTCTCCCAAATATCATGAATCAGGCATTTTGATCAGCAATTTTTAACAGTGAATTCTCCTGAACTACAAAAGATTTTTGCAAGCGGAATTGTCAGCTAATACTTGCTATCATGCACACATATGATTTATGAAATAACTCACAACTAATTTTAATGTCTCGATGATTCTGAAAGCAATTCTTTTTTATTCAGCATAAATCTGATTTTTTTTTTATCAAAAAATCAATAAAGTAAATATAACGCAACTTTTAAATTTGCCTAAACCATACAGTACACTCTTTCTAACAAAGAGAACGAAATATTGAAAACAAAAAAAAGAAAAGTAATAAATAGTGTTAAATTTTTTGTTGAATATCACCCGAAATAGCTGCTCAATGTAAAAAAAAAATTTTTTTAGTAAAAATAATCAAGAAGGTTGAACTGTGGCAGAAGGCGGCAAACATTGGGTATAACTCAAATTTATATAGATAAAAGACCGGTGTATTTGACGTGCAATCTTTCTAAAAGTTGTAAAAAGTTTAATTAAAATCAGATGAATAGTTAAAAAGTTAAAAGCCACGAGTTATTTGAATTTCTCTTTTTTTTTCTTTTTTTGGCAACTAAAAAAAAAGAAAAATCGGCAATTTTTTTTTATTTATAAATACCGATTAAATGCGAAAACCTTTCAGAGCATGTATAATTGAAAAGGATAAACATATTGTGTTAAGATAATTTTTTTTGTAAATACCAATTACTTTTGCCGCTGTTCATGGAAAAACTTATAAATTTTAAAAAAAGTTTCCCGTGAGTAGCAGGCAAAACCATTAGGCGTACAGAAAATTTATTTAAATAAAAATATGTTGTATATCGTCGAGTTATAAAGGCCTATAAAAGTTTCATTCCTATCAGATGAATAATAAAAATGTTGCCAAGACACCATCCATTAACAAAAAATTTTTTGGGCAACTATAACATATTTGAGCTGTTTTCCATGATTTTTATACGAATCAGTTTTGTAAAATTTTCAGAGCATATATAATTGGGAAAGGTAGACATTTTTTTGTTTAGAGAAATTTTTTGTAATGGCCAACAGATTTGTCGCTGCTCATGGGAAACCATTTTAAAGTTTTTCAACAAAGTTTTCTCAGCGATCAGCGGAAAAACTGTTAGGCAACCAAAATTAATCTAAAATAAAAATATTTATATCTCGTTTAGAGGTAAATAAGTTGTGAAAGTTTCATTGCGATCGAATAAATATTAAAGAAGTTAGCACCCCACAGTTCCTATTTTTTTTTTTTTTTGTTTTTTTTTTTTTTTTGCTAACAAAAAAAAAAAATCATGATAATTTTTTAATTTTTTGTTCAATCAATACGAACTTTCAGATCAAATACTACTAGGCAAGGTTCACAGTATTTTGTTTAGATAAAATGTTTTGTAAATTCAAGGGGTTTGCCGCTGCATATGGGAAAGACTTTTGAAAATTGAACATTTTCCTCATGCACAGAATGCAAATCCGTTTCCCATACAAAAAATTTTATTTAAGCAAAAAATGTGTATCTTCCCAAACAATACGTTGCTTGGCGCGAAGTTTTCGTGCCGATCGCAGTGAATAATAAAAGGTTAGTCGTGATTTTTCATTATAGGACTGCCAAATTGAACACCCCCGGTATCCCCCTATACATTGTGGTTAATATTTTTTGCCTATTGAAAATAACCACACGCATTGGAAGAGCATTAATTCTACACTAAGAAAGTGTTAAGAAACATAAAAATGCAATGGAATTGATGATTACTACCTTCAAAGTTAGGAACCCTGAACGCGCCAACGTCCACCTTAACTTACTTAAGCACTACGTCGGGGCTACTGCCTAACGGAAGTTTTATTAAATATACTATATATATATATATAGTATATATATATATATATATATATAATATAATATATATATAAATATATATATATACTATATATATATATATATATATATATATATAATATAATTTATTTTTACGCAAAGATCCTATTCTCCTTATTTGAAAAAGTCCATAATTAATCATTACTATAGTTTTAAATTATAATATTCTCGTCATAATAATGTTTTCGTACCCCTATGTTATTTTTTTTATCTAACTTCCCAATAAATTCCACAAATAGTAAATAGATATATTTTTTAACAACTTAAGTACGTTATTTTTCGGATATTTACTAATTCCAGTAAGACAGTAACTAATAAGACTAAGATTAGCTGACAAGTGACAAGAATATCATTATCCTTATGTTATATAATTTATGTTATACTTATGTGCCCCCCCGAATCTCTCTAAAGCCCCCCCGGAGGAAATTGTCTGAAAGAAACACTGAATAAAGGGTACAAGAAAAAGTGATAAGTGAAAGGAGCTAATACTCTTTGAGATAGCTTACGTTAGGTCAGCTGAGATAGGTATTAAGGCTATGGGAAATATTTATACTATTCCATTCAACTTTCCCAGAGCAGACAAAAAATAAAGAAAATATAAAATACCTTAAAAGGAATCTAAAAAAGAGAGGGAGAGAGAAGAGAGAGAGAGAGAGAGAGAGAGAGAGAGAGAGAGAGAATTTTGAGAGAGAGAGAGAGAGAGAGAGAGAGAGAGAGAGAGAGAGAGAGAGAGAGAGAGAGAGAGAGAGAGAGAGAGAGAATGTGTTCGCATTTTATTTATGAAAAAGGTGCGCCACGGTTTCGGAAGGAGGAATTTAATGATTGGAAGACATCTCTGAAGTTGTTTTAAAATCAAGAGGATAACATTTTAAATTTATGAATTTTTTCAGAAGGAAACTTTAATGAATAAAAGGAGAGATAAAAAGACAAGAAAAAAAAATTCTACAAACAAACGAAGATAAACATACAAGAAAGGAATTTCTTCGCCACAAGATAACAAAGCAAAGCAAAATATACTCACTGTTAATGTATTTCTTTATTAAATATATTTGCTTTGTAGCGACAAAAATAAAAATTATTTGTTTGTTTTTCGGAGTTTCTTCGCTGCTAAACTCACTCATGAATAAAAGAGAAACTTTGTTAGTGAATATGCCTTCAAAAACACCAAATTCATCCATTATTTATTTTCTTTATATATATATAAAAATATATATATACTTTATATATATATATATATATATATATATATATATATATATATATATATATATATATATATATATATATATATATATATATATATATATATATATATGTATATATATATATATATATATATATATATATATATATATATAGATATAGACATATCGTGATGCAATCAGGTGAGAGTCAGGTCATAAAGGGCTAGGGTTCGATCCCTCATCCGGATCCTAGGTAGTTATTACCTCAATTTACTGATTAGTAGTTAC
>JABUQX010002987.1:7500-10000 GCA_015478945.1 Trachelipus rathkii
GAGGGAGGGTGCTTCCGAGCTGACCCCGCCCCTCGTTCAAAAATATACTCTATGTCCCAAAATACTAATACTTTCCCTCAGTGTTGGAAGCAGCTCATGTCAATCTCTTCCGAAAAAAGGAAGCCGCTCTGATCCTTTAACTATCGCCTATAAGCTCTCACTTGTATTCTATCTAAGATCTTTGAAACCCTTTTCAACTCATTTCTTAGATCATCTGGAATCTCATTCCTTCTATCCAATCCAGAACGGCTTTCGGCGCTCGATATATACTGGCGATATTCTTTCCTATCTAAATGATTTATGGTTTTCCGCCCTTAGGAACTACGAGTAGATTTGCGAGGTGGTACTGGACGTATCAAAACATTTGACCAGTATAGGCAAGAGTCAATGCCTACAAGTTTCCCTCACTTTGGGCTTTCTCCTTCTCTTTGCTTACTTATGTTTTCTTTCAAATAGCTCAATATCGGCTGTTGTTGGGCGACTTCTTCCTTTTCTGTCAACATAGTGGTGTTCCTCAGGGTTCTGTCTTATCTGCTACTTCCTTTCAATAATGATCTTCTCACCTGCACATCTAACTCTATCCACTCATATGCGATGACTTGGCCCTTCATTCATCAACTCCATATTTCAATTGTGTTCCCTCTTTTAATTCAAGAATTGCCTCTCGTTTTAATCTTTCTGATTCTATTTTCGCTGATCTGGATAGAATTTCCGGATGGGGTCATTCAACCTTCTGAAATTCAATTCTTTAAAAAATCAACTTCTACAAATCTCCCTCTCTAAGACACCTTCTAACTCTCCTATCTCTTTCAACAGGTTCTCTCATCTCTCCTGTTGAAAATATAAGCATCCTTGACCTTAACATTAACAAAAAAAATGTCTTGGAAACCTCATTTCACAAGCTAGGGCGGCCTCAAAAGAAACTGGGAGTTCTGCTTAGACTGCGGGACTCCTTCTTCTCAGTTACTCCAGCTATACAAGGGCCTCATCCGCTCTTATCTGGGGGGGCTCTGGTTTCACCGGCTTTTGGAGAGGGTCAGATAAAGGTCAAAGGCTATAAACTGTTCTGTACTTTCACTTCCTTGACCCTCTATCTTTGCGGCGTGATGTTGGTCCTTTATCTCTTTTCTATAGGTACCGCAGTGGCAGGTGCTCAGAACTTATCACTCGCGTACCACCACCTTTACGACGCCCTCGTAGAACAAGTGGTGCTGTCTGCGCATGAATTTTGTGTTGACATAGGTAACTCCAGGCACACCAGGCTGTTCGCTGCGGTGCTTTCTTCTTTCTGCCACCTCTGTTCTGTGGAATTCTCTTCCATCTTCTGTGTTTCCTGTTGAATTTAATCTCCCTCACTTTAAAGCCTGCGTCTGTGCTCATCTGCGTAATTTGCGATAGTTGGTGAATTTTTGAGGCGTCCTGACCGCTCATTGAACAGAGCTCTGCCCGTGAGTGGTGGTGACAACTGTAATATATATATATATATATATATATATATATATATATATATATATATATATATATATATATATATATATATATATATATATATATATATATATATATATATATATATATATATATATATATATATATATATATATATATATATATATATATATATATATATATATATATATATATAGCTCTTCCACATAACATCAACACAATTGAAAAACGTTTCTATTCACATAGACCGATCACACGAGATTCCGAACATATGCCCGACGAGAGAAGTAAAGGGGTCAAATGCGAGTTCAACCAATCAGCGATCAGTATTCGTTTATGACGCCACTAATGTCCAGTGAAAGGCCTTGAGTGATGTCTTTAATTTGAAGACGTGATATTTTAGATATTTTTGTTAAGATAATATAGCGTTTCTTTGTTTTATATGATCTTAAGTTGTTTATTCTTACTTACTACTTTATTTAGAGATGAATTTGACTTTTCTTATATGAATTTTTTTTTTCATTTTCAAAATTATTTTATTTTGTAGATAAGTTAATTTTTCATTAGATATTTATTAAGTTTAATAAAAACTAATGCAATACCATAGGGTGGATGCACGGCAGGCTGGCGTGGATGCATGGCAGACCGCTCACTGAAGCGCTCGCTTCTAATGCGCGCTGCGCGCGAGTGTTGCCGTATATATAAACTTACTCGCATAATGACTTGACTAAATAAAATAGTTTAAAAAAAACTTAAAATTAATAAAAATAAAAAAGTAAAAAAGTTAGAGAGAGAGAGAGAGAGAGAGAGAGAGAGAGAGAGAGAGAGAGAGAGAGAGAGAGAGAGAGAGAGAGAGAGAGAGAGAGAGAGAGAGAGAGAGAGAGAGAGAGAGAGAGAGAGAGAATTTTGTCGTTATCAATCTTAATAGACGAAATCAAATTGTTTAAAAAACTTAAAATAAATAAATATTAAAAAGTAAATAATTAAAAATTTTTCAATAATATATATATATATATATATATATATATATATATATATATATATATATATA
>JABUQX010002988.1:0-17500 GCA_015478945.1 Trachelipus rathkii
CAGACACATCGTTCTCATTCTAAGGAAGAACTACTAAGAGACTCATATGAAGAACCGTCCAGTTCAGAAGTAGACTCGGACGAAGCAGAGTATATTAGAGGCAATATACACAAGAGTTGTAAAATATTGGAAAAGGGTGAGACACCCAACAAGGAGAAAGGCGATCAGAAAATGGTAAGAAAGTTAACCCATCGTACCATAAGTGAAAGCGGATCAGACAGTGAAATGGTGGAGCTTATTAAAAAAGAACAGTGTGCTAAGGTACAGAACAAAGCTTTTTTAGAAAAGGCAAGGCGTCGCGCATGCGCGCCACAAGAGTAGGTAACCTATTCAAGGAAGCACCTAGCGGCAGAGTAGCTTCAAATATGGATGATAAGACACCATTGCCGCACAAAGTGTGTAATATTAGCCACGCGGAGCAAAACAATCTTGCACCACACCGCACCAGAGTAGCCGCATATTATTTAAATTGTAGTATTTTAAGCAATAATAATAAGTATTATCATAATGAACGAGCTTTTATCGATACAGGATCGTCCCTTAACATTCTTAAATACACACACTTTAATGATTTAGAAGGTAGTTTTGATTTAATTTCCAAAGACATTAAACTTAATCTTGAAAGTATTACCCAGGGTGTAATACAGGTGTACGGAATCACCACACTTACATTAGAGATAGCTAATAGATCATGTCAGTTCAAATTTGTGATTGTAGGAGATAACTGTGATTTCGAAGGCAATCTCATTTTAGGCTGTGATTTATTGTCACAGACCCCACTCATATTCGATTTTAAGGATAGGAAGTGCTATTTCAAGGAGGAAAGTAGCACAGGTTTAAAAGTAGATGTGAACAACCCGATACCTTTAATGGTAGACAAAAAGGTAAAACTATCCGCGAAAATGGTGGACAAGGAATGTTCCAACCAACGATCGAATATAATCTGCGAAAATAAGACATCAGGAACAACGGGGAATCGCTGGCAGCAACGGAGGAGGAATATAAGACGTCGTAGACCGAATAAGAGATCGGGCCGATGCCATAGTACTTATAACTATGCCCGTGCAAACCCATGGCGACGACAACCGAATCCTGTATGGCGGAGAGGCAGAAGATTTAACCGATGTAACAATAGAAAGAACTGGCAGAGAAATAATAGAAAGCGCAGAAATTATAGAAATAGGCGCAGAAATAAGCGCAGAAATAGAGGCTGGTACCATAATAATAATAGGTACTCAAGAAACAGCCAAGATGATGCCGAAGATTGGTACGAAGATACCAGTAGAGGGAGATATAAAAGACCACCTCAGACTCGCATGGATGATGTCTTTGAAGGTGACTTGTATTGTTATAAAGTCTCAAGAACTCCGGATCTATATGTAATCCGTGAGGAAGCTTCCGAAGAAGAGTCAGACACCTTTGAAGAGGAGTCTGAAAGCGATGTCCAGAGTGGCGACAACCGCACTCGTATGGAGTACGCACTTGAATCGGCAAATATGATACAGCGCACTGGCAAAGATACAGATGAAGACTCATACACATCCTATGATGAGAATGAGCATAATGGTCAACCATCTGATTCAGATTTAGAAAATAATTATAGTGAGAATGAGCACAGCGCTCACGAGTTAGATTATGAGGATTTTATTCCTCATCCATCTGATCAAACGATACATTTCGATCATGATGAAGAGAATTATGAATATAATTCTGAAGCAAGTGATCAGCACGGTTATGATCAGAGCTCTGACCGTTGCAGTAGTATTAAAAGGAATTTTGCCAGAAACCCCAACCATAGTTGGAAGAGAAAGTATTGGAGCAATCATAGCAATCATAGCAATCACTCCAATCATAGAAGAGATTCTGAAAATAAGATATTGGTTGATGGTGACAATACAGTACGGTACCGCACCGCACCATCCAATGCTCAACGATTCACACCGAACTCTCCTAGATATTCAAAGTGGTATAAGGATATTGAGGAAGGCGCCCCAAGGTATCCAAAATATGCCAAAACGAATGGAAAGAGAACCAGGAATGGTAAAGGGGCTAGAAGATGGAAGAGTGACGCAACCCGCACTGAAAACTCAGCCATTCAACACACTCAAGTTGTGGAACGCTTACAAACAAGCAATCTGCACCCGCTAAGAGGTCAGTATAGCGGTTCAAGGCCTAAAACAAAAACCACACAACCCGTGTGTACGCCAATGGTACGTAAGGCGTCTAATACCACAACATCACACAGAGGTGAACTCGAGTGGAATCAAGCTAGTACTGATGCAGATGTGGACTTGGAAGTGTACAGCCAACACGCATCAAACTCAGCTACCAGTTTGAACTACAAGAACAATCACCACAAAACACATCATAAATTTAAAGATAAAAGATGTGCAGATGAACATACTTTGTGGAATGTCTGTAAGGAAGAGAGGGATACATGGGTCCCAGAGTCCGTCAATGATTGTCAGTCATTGCACTCGATTGGGAAGAGCTTAAAGACCTCAACAGAAGTGACTGTAGCCCAAAACTCTCGATTCCAAACTGACATGAAACAACATATGTCACAAGCAGATAAAGAGAGAATAAAAGAAAAGTTGTTGGTAATAAATGCTAATGGTAAAAATTTAGATAAATACACACCTGAGATAAATGCAGAACCTGATTTATATGAAGATACAGATACCATGTGTATAGTTAAACTTAATAATAATAAAAGAATTTTACCTAAATTTAAATACATTTTAGAAGCTAAAATTGAAGATGAAAACGCGCAACAATTGCCTGATAACAGCATGGTAATTACAGTACCAACTGATGCCTTTAGAGGTAGCGCAGCCATCTTTGTACGGAGTACTTTATCAAATGTAAAGGAAGGTAATATAATTATAGAGCTGATTAATTTAGGAAGCCGCCCTATTGAAATAATAAAGGGTGAAGCTATAACAACAGCCTATCCAGTCTTGAGAAGAAATCGTACAGAAATTGAAAGAGTCAATGCAACACGCAATACCATGATGAAGCAAATACATGCACAAACCATGCAAGAGTCCAGAAAAGATTATAAAAAATGGAAGATACCCACAATAACTGAAGGGTTATCAGAGAAAGAATTATATATGACATACAAAGAGATACTGACGAAGGATGAAGAAAAGTATAGAGTGTTACAACGACCTGAGGAACTTGAAAACATTATTGATTTTCTCATGAAAAACAGAGACGTTGTGGGACTGGCAGATGATCCCATAGGGCAGTTCCCCAACTATCAATTTAAACTAGAACTAGATGAGAAATGCCCAAAGGTCCTGTTCACTCCACAGTATCAGCAACCCAGATCTTGTGAAAGATATTAATAACTGGACAGAGGACCAGTTGAGGAAGAACCTGATTGAACCATCAGTGTCTCCCCACAGTAGTCCATTACTAGTGATACCCAAGAAGTCTGGAAGTCGCCCCAGGATTTGTGTCGACTATAGGAAGATAAATAAATGGTCTGTAGGAGACAGCTTCCCTATTCCTTTCATCCAGGATACGGTGAACTCACTAGGACGAGCTAGTATATTCAGCTGTGTCGACGTTCTCGATGGCTTCTACCAGATAGCATTGAGTGAAGAGAGTAGACCCCTGCTAGCATTTAGAACCCAGAGAGGGATGCTATCAGCCTCGCGTTCTACCAATGGGTTTGAAACAATCCCCCGCTGTCTTCAGTAGGGTGATGAGTTTGGTATTAAGTGGATTGCTAGGCATAGATTGTTTATCATACATTGACGATATAATAATATACTCTCAAGATGTACCTTCTCATTACAATAGCCTATCAAGAGTTTTCGAAGCACTGAGGAAATGCAACTTCAAAGTTAAATTGGAGAAATGCCAATTTTTCAAGAAGGAAATAGTCTTTTTAGGGTACTTGATTTCAGGTCAAGGGGTCACTGTAGACCCTGAGAAGCTAAAAACTTTATCGAAAATAAGGACACCTACTAGCGTGCCAGAAGTACGTTCAGTTTTGGGTTTCTTTGGTTTCTTCAGAACGCTTCTACCGACTTTTTCAAGTACGACTGAACCTCTAACCAAACTACTTAAGAAAAAGCAAGAATTCATTTGGGGAGAGGAACAAGAAAGATCATTGAATAAACTGAAAGATTTACTGTTAGCAAGATCAATCGTACAATATTCAGATTTTAACAAAGAATTTGTTGTTGTGACCGACGCATCCATACACGGTTTAGGTGCAGTATTACTACAAGAGAATGATAAAGGAGAAGAATTACCTTTAGCTTTTGCAAGCAGAACTTTGTCAAAAGCGGAAAAGAATTATGCCCCTACGGAGATGGAATGTTTGGGAATCATCTTTGCGTTGAGGAAGTTTAAGAACTTAATATATGGATATAAAATAAAAGTGAAAACTGATCATTCAGCAGCAGTAGCAATATTCACTAAGAAAGATTATCCAACGGCTAGATTAGCTAGATGGTCTTTAACAGTATCAGATTTCAATCCAACCTTTGAACATATAAAAGGTACGAAGAACTCAGTTGCAGATTTCTTATCCAGATATATCCCTGATACAGGTGAAATAGATGATGAAGAGATAAGAGCAGAAGAAACAAAACAAGAAAAACTCAATATGATAGAGCACCATCCTAAAGAAAATAATAGTTTTAAAATAAAGAAAATTAAGAACTCCAATAACAATAATAAAGAAACAGATAAAGGTAAGTTTAATAATAACACTAAAGACATAGATAAAACAGATGAAATTTTAACATTAGATACCGCAACGATCTCAAGAGAACAAAGAAAGGCAGTCGAAATGAAGGTAGAATATGAAGAGCTACAAAAGGGTAAAAGAATAAAAGGTTTAAAATTCTTTAAAGATATGATATATAAAGATAAAAGAAAACTATAAAATATGGTTACCCAAATCTTTGATAGATATAGCCATTGATATGACTCACTCAATACAAGGTCATAGTGGGTCAGAAAGAACTCTAGAAAAACTAAGGAGGAGATATCATTTTCAAAATATTAGAAAAGTAGTGGAAGAATTTTGCAAAAGCTGTCATACGTGTCAAGAAGCGAAAGGATCTAAGCCTAAGAAGGCAATCATAAAAACATATCCTTTAGCAGAACAACCATTCCAAAAGATTGCTATGGACATAATGGGTCCATTAACAGTTTCATCAAAAGGAAATAAATATATACTCGTCTTTAAGGATCAATTAACAAGATATGTAGAATTAGTAGCATTAAAATCGAGAGATAGTGATAAAATAGTAGATGTTTTTATTGATAGGATAGTAGTATGTCACACCGTACCAGATACAATAATCTCTGACAATGCATTAGAATTTGTAGGAAAACTCATGAAAGGTATATGCAGAAAGTTTAAGATTAAAAAGGTAGAAATAAGTAGCTACCACGCCAATAGCAATGGTCTTGTCGAAACTACAAACGCAAATATAGCGAACTTTCTGAGATGTTACGTCAAGGATAATCAGCGAGATTGGGACCAATATTTACCTTTGGCCCAAGCAGCTATAAATAACACATACAACAGTAGCATTAAAACAGATCCCCATTTCTTACTCTATGGTTACACGAAGCGTATGCCGTCAGACATACCAACCGAAACCTTAATAAAATCTAAAGATCCTAAACCTATAAAGGAGGATGAAAAGATAGAAAATTTGTATGAAAGAATTAAGGAAATAAGAAGACAAGCCAGAGTAACATTAGAAAAAGAAGTTAAAAGGTACTCGACTCAGAACAGCAAAACGGCAAAAGATAGACCGATAAAGATAGGAGATTTGGTGTACACTCAGAGAATCAAACCACCGCACCTATCACCTAAACTGTTCCGAAAGTGGAGAGGTCCATTTCGAATTGAAGCTTACGGGAATGAATTCGAAACAAGTAATACCTATATCTTAAGAGATCCTACAACAGGCAAGATATATAGAGTAAATGTAGATAACTTTAAAGTAGCTAGAACACGAGGAAAAGATGAGAAATTTAATAAAGAAACCGATATAAATATATCCTCAGACACAAGACAGAAAATTAATGTTAACTTAACAAAGAAGAAACAAAATAAATATAATAAGTATGGAAAACATGAAGATAATGATGATGATGAAAGTGAAACTAGAGTAATTTATCTGAGAACACCCAAAACCAATAGAAATACAATGGAGGAATCACAATTTAACGTGGAAGAAGAAGCACCTGAAGCTGTAGATGAAAATATGGAACCAGTAGCAGAACCAGCACAAGAAAGTGAAACAAAACACGCTACATTAGAACCAGATGAACCAATATTCGGAAGAACAGAAGAAATGTTCGGTGATGAAGAACAAGCAATAGCATTACCAGTATCACAACCGGTAGATGAACCTATTCGAAGAACTAGAGGTAAAGAAAAGGATTTGTCATATAGACCAAAACATCAATATACGATGATAGAAAGATCACCTGTTCAGACAAGACAGTCAACATCTCGAACCGAAAGAATGGATCATACAGCACCAGAATTGCCAGAAAAACCACCAGATTTACCTCCAAGAAGATCATCAGATCTACCTCCAGATATACCTCCAAGAAAACAGCCAGATATACCTGCGAAGAAAGTCAGATTCAAGAACATAAGAAGAGTCACATTTAGTGATAAAGAAAGTAAAAGCTAGTTCATTACTATCTCTATTGCTAAAAGTGAAACTGAATAGGAAAGATGTAGAATTTTTATTTGTATGTACATATTGATTATTATATGTGTAATAATACAATAAAAATAATTTTATTGATTTTCTTTCTATACTAGTAACCTTTAATTTTAAGTTTCCCATGTATACCCGTATTACGAAACTATAAGGGTATTTTATTAAACATAAAGGTACCTGAAGTTTATAATTTTATTCATTTTATTTAATTTTAAGTATGTTTCAACAAAATAGGTCTAACCAATAGTTTAAGATTTTATATTTTTTTTTGCTTGTAACTAAAATCATTTTTAGCATAGATGGAAGTCGATAACTTTACAACGCCAAGAAGATTGTCGGATCTTGCCGCTATCAAAGTTGGAGTATTGACGATTGTCACCAACAGTTCTAAGACGACTCTAAGACGAAACTTGGAACGCGAATGGCGTCAGGAAAAGGCATCAAGAGAAACCTATGAAACAGAATTTGATACAATGCACAGAATGCATAGAAAACAAAGAAGCTTTTGATACAGAATTTTAGGAATGGAAGGCAAACAAACAAGATAACAGTTTCTACAAAACTTTAAATTCCATCTTACAGGATATCATGAGAAACTTTTACAATTCAACATTTGGAAACTTTTACAATCTAGCAATGGAATTTAACATGGCAAGGAAGAGATTATACAGCTACCACTAGATTGTCACACACTGAAAGTTTCTCAATAAGAGGAAGACTTTAACCATAATATTGATTGATTAGAAGATACCACTAATTGATTTTATTTATTTTGAGATTTTTTATACTAATCTTAATTAATTTTAATTTTTTTGAAATTTTTGAATACCTAACCAAAGAATTTTAGGAGTAATCTTGATTAATATTTAACTATTATTTAACTAATATTTTAATTAATATAGATAATAAGTGTTTACTTAATATTAATTTTACTTTATAATGGTTATATATATATATATTTAATATATCCCAAATATAATTTTTGTTTGACCAAAGTTAATAAAATATTAGTTTCAAATCCCAAAGATTTTTTTTGAATTTTTTACAATTTTCATTTTCTATTTCAATTTTTATTTCATATATGATTCTATATGACTCTTTTAACAATAAATACATAGTATTTATTCTATATCATTTACTTTTACATGGTAATCGACATTACATTTGTTCAAACACTTACAAATTTTATGAACTTTTAACATTTTCAAACATTATAATTTTTTTTTGAACATTACAACTTAACTGTAACATTTCCAAACCATAATTCTAAAATCTACCCACAGTTAACATACTTTTAGATTTTTTTTGAATTGCCATACTGCCGAATATATTTATCTTTCCAGTTACTGGCAATTGAAATTATTGGGATAATACTGAGAGATACAACTGAAAATGAGACGCAAAGGAAGACCTTGTAAAAGAATATCACACGAGGAATTAAGGATGATTTTGCATCAAATGCAACAGATGTTTCCAAATACTGAGCAACCGACCAATTGATGGAATTGTTCACTATATACCAGCATTGAAGGTTTAATAACTCCATGTATTAACTGAAATAGTATTTAATTAATTATTAACTCATTTTACATAGTTCAAACTTAGAAAAAAAAATTTTTTGATTTTAAAATTTTTTTTTGAATTTAACTTACTTACTTTACAAATTTTAAATTTTAAAATTTTTTAAAGGGGGGGCAGTCTGAAAAGTCCGATTGCTTAATTGTATAAAAACCCAACAGGATATGGAAATCACATAAAAGAATTAAAATAATAATTAGTTAATAATATTTGTAATTATTTGGAAAAACACAGATTATGTAATACCATTTATTTCAATAATATTCCCACGATATTAATAATTGTCACACGGTTTTTCCCAAGGGTTTTTCCCACTTGCGCAATAGTATTTTCACATTAAATTTTCTTTTGCATAAAAAGTTGAAATTTCGTAACAATGTACAGGATACCCATCCTGTTGCTAAATCAAAAATAAGTTTTCGATAAACATCTAATGGGTATAAAAGGAAAGGATCAGGAGCTAGAGCTCATTATCCCGACAACCTCAACTACTATACAAAAGAAAAAACAAGTTTAATTCTATCAGTGAAATGAAAGCGAATTAAAATTAACTTAGAAAATTTTCGAACTAAAAATAACTTAGAATATTTTCGGAATAAAATTAACTTAGAAAATTTTTGAAATAAAATTAACTTAGAAAATTTTCAGAATAAAATTAACTTAGAAAATTTTCGAAATAAAATTAACTTAGAAAATTTTCGAATTAAAATTAACTTAGAAAATTTTTAAAATAAAATTAACTTAGAAAAATTTTGAAATAAAATTAACTTAGAAAAATTTTTGAAATAAAATTAACTTAGAAAATTTTCGAAATAAAAATAACTTAGAAAATTTTCGGAATAAAAATAACTTAGAAAAATTTCGAAACTTAGAAAAATTTCGGAATAATTTTAACTCAGAAAAATTTTGAATAATTTTTAACTCTGAATAAATTTTGAACTTAGAAAATTTTCTCAATAATTTTCACTTAGTAAAATTTTATAAGATTTTATTTTAACTTAGAAATTTTCGTAAAGCGAATCAACGCGATTTCAGAATTAATTTTTAAGACCAATTTTAAAATTATTTTTTATTTATTTAAAACAAATTTTAAATATTACTTTAAAATAAATTCCGTCCCCAACAATATTAACCTTACAGATTTTTGGTAATGTAAGTAGACGATGCAGTTTGATTTTTATTATTATTTGAAAACTTTTAATTCAAAGTTCTAAATTTTATTTTTCAAATTTTGAAATTTATTTAGCTTCAAAACTTTTGAGATATAAATATTAATATTTATTTTTATTATTAAAAATTTTATTGTTGTAAATTTCGAAGCCATTTTAGTTGCAAAACAAATTAACTTCGAAATAATAATAATGGAATAATAATAATAAAAATAATATTAATAATAATAATAAAAATAATATTAATAATAATAATAAAAATAATATTAATAATAATAATAATAATAATAATAAAATAATATTAATAATAATAATAAAAATAATATTAAAAATAATAATGAAATAATATTAATAATAATAATAAAATAATATTAATAATAATAATAAAAATAATATTAATAATAATAAAAATAATAATAATAATAATAATAATAATAATAATATTATTAATAATAATAATGGAAAGAAATTGCCGTCTACAACGATTCTAGACATTAGTAATACGTCATTTTAGCATCACAGGATATTCATACTTACGTGAGAAAAATATATTTAATCACATAAACTTACATGACTATGTGTGAACCAGGCAACTGGGCGTAAAAAGATATATTTTACGTGTGTGCCAGGAACACACAAATTATGTACATTTATGTGTAACGCGAAACTAAAAACTATATTTTTTTGCATACCATATAAAATATAATATATATATATATATTAATAACATAACTGAAAAACAATTGTGAATATATATATATATATGATATGTATATATATGTTTGGTAACAAATATATATATATATAGAAATATATATATATATATATATATATATATATATATATATATATAATATATATATATATATATATATATATATATATATATATATATATATATATATATATATATATATATATATATATATATATATATATATATATATATATATATATATATAGCAGTGCAATTTAAAACGTTATATAATATAATATACATATATATATATATATATATATGTATATATATGTTTGATAATAAATATATATATATATATAGAAGTATATATATATAACAGTGAAATTTTAAATTACAGAAAGACTTTTAAAGTACGAGTCTGGGCTTGAAATTTTGAAAATTTGTTTAAAAATTTTGCTTAAAAAAATTGCTTGAAATTTTGAAAATTTGTTTAAAAATTTTGCTTAATGTTTACTTGAACCTTTTAAAATATTTATTTTAAATTTTTAAATGTTTATTTTAAATATTATTGATTTTAATGAACTTATTGCTTAACATAACCTAACTTAATAAATAAACATATTAACATTTGCTGAAAACTTTTGAAATTGACGTTTATTAACTTTCTGAAAGCACTAATGAATTTAATTCCTTAACTTCATAAATTACGACAATAATCTATTTATGTAAATATAGAACTATAAGAATAAAGAATTAAAACTGAATAAAGTTTCATATACATTTCTTCAAGAAGTAGTCAAAAGCCAGGAATACCTAGGAGCGTGATAGGTATTTTTATTCATAATAGAGGCTGCAGTTTTAGCTAAAACCGCTATATAAATATTAGAAAACACCCTAGGGCTAAATACCCGAAGAAATCTTCTTGAACATCAAACACGCATCAGAAGCGGTATAACAGCTCAAAAAGTAAGGGGTTTTGAGAAAACCTGTCGTAAACAGAAAGACCTAGAAAATAAAGCTAAATAACGGCAGCCCGTCATATATATTATTATTATTATTATTATTATTATTATTATTATTATTATTATTATTATTATTATTATTATTATTATTATTATTTTTATTATTATTATTATTATTATTATTATTATTATTATTATTATTATTATTATTATTATTATTATTATTATTATTATTATTATTATTATTATTATGATTACTATTGTTATTATTATAGCCAATTTACTAAGTTTATTGGTTACTTGTGATTAGCGATTGAACCTTTCTAGTGCTTTTGTGTTTAAATTGGCATAAAACAGATATGAATAAGTGCTTAAAGGGAAAAAGAATTGCAAACGGTGAAAGTCGTCGAAGTGTAACTCTTGAAATTATTGGGTGTAATGCTGTCTGTACTTCCCATGAAATAAAGCAGCCAAGATGATTTGGGGAACTGTGGCCCCATCTTATCAAGTACTTTGGGTCCGTCAAGAACAAGAAGGAGTATTTTGAGGGGAATAGAGTAATGCACAAGGGAAAGATTGAATGCTCCCAATGTAGAAAAAAAACCATCAGCTTTGACAATAAATAAAATCAGCTTGAAATCTCACTACTTGATCGTAAGTAACTTACATCGATACTTTTTATTTGAATATTATTTCTTTTTAATTTTAAAATTCAACCATTAAATATTTAACATATTTTATTTACATGAATAAGGATTTTAGTTTTGTAACTTTTTTTAGAAACATCCTTCTTTGCACAAGAAACTGTGTACTGCAATTGAAGGAGGGTCAAAACGGGGCCGGAGATGCTCTACAGACAGTAAGACATCCAACAAAAAGCGTCAGACCATCATTCTCCAGTCTATGTCGAAAATATTTAAACAGAATAGAGCTCTTGAGTTGCTTTATAAGTAAGTGTTTTATTTTAAGTACAGGTTAACTATAAGTGGTGTCACAACTAACAGGTTAAAAAACTAACAGAATACAGTCCATACAAAAATTTAGAATTTGAAATACCAAGTTTCATTTGTCATTAATATCATTTCTCATCAAATATTTTTACTTCTAGATTTCTGCTACATGACATTGGGCCTATCTATTCACATTGTAGAGTCTGAGTTCTTTGTCGAATTCCTGTCCTACCTGAACTTTGATTTCCACTTCCCCTCCAGAAGAAAAGTGATGAGGGACCTTGATGTCATATGCTTAATAGGGAAGGCTGATTTAACCAACATTATCAGTAAGGTCAGTTATGTAGCAACAACCGCAGACAGCTGGACTGGGAACAACAAACAGGAGTTTTCTGGGGATGATGGTTCAATGGAATAATTTGAATACTTTGAAGAGAGAGAAGGCTGTCCTTGCCTCTAGAGAGTTATCTGTTTGTCAGACCAGCACAGGCCTAGCCAACAATATTTACGGATATTCATCAACAATTTGGCATTAAGCATAAGGTCAGTAAAAATAAATATGAAATAATAACGTAATGCTGAAAAAAATTATAACTCCAAATTAATAAGGAAACAACTAAATTAAAAAAAATATATCTTCAGGTTGTCTGCATTACAACGATACCGGTGCAAATTTCTGGGCAGCCTTTCTGGTGGATGCTCATGCAGAAACGGGTGACGAAGAGGAAGAAGAACAGGTACCGATTGCATAGATAGTGGTATGCGTGAAGAGATGGAGCAAATTAGTGACACAGAATTTCTGCAGATTAAAACCATCTCCAGCTAGAAAATCTGCTTGAAGAACATGATGCACTTAGCCTAACTAAACACAGCCGTTGCATTTCCTACACATTAAACATCTTGGCTACTAAGGATGTTTCAAATGTTCCTCGCTGGTCCTCTGGTTCCAAGGATCCATTTAATAAGAGACTTACAAAGAACAGGAATTGTGCAATGCCCAAAACAGGAAAACTACAAATGCTGCGAGAATTTAGAAGGAGTTCGGAACCAAACTTAAAACACCAAGTGTTACTCGCTGGAACTCCCTATACGATTCTATAAAAGACCTGCTTAAGAACCTTGATGGCCGCATGACACAAATCAACATCATTTGTATGAAGCAAAAAGCCTTGTTCTCTCCAGTATTTAATAAAAGTGATAAGGAGGTAATTGCGAAGTACATCGAAATAATGACGCCTATTGCTGTTAGGCTTGATATGTTGCAGGAAGAGAAGAATGCGTACGCGGGAGTCCTATTGCCTAATCTCTTCCTCCTCAAGGACAAGATCAGGGAAATGCAACGAGAGGTGGAAAAATTTAACTATGCCAAAAACTTAGTCAACTACTTGCTAAAGCAACCAAAGGCAAACAAAAGGAAAGAAAAGGGCTTTGAACTGAGGTTCAGTAGTATCTTTGATGATTTTGATTTGCTTATGGCAACAGCCCTGCATTCTCACTTCAAACTCGGAGTGGTACGTAGGTTAAATGAAGGGAAGTACCAAGCTGCCAAGACCAGGATACTGGAGGAAATAAAGTGTAATATTGCATCGAATCTTACTCCTCCACATTAAGGCACTGAAGGTGATGGGACTGAGTCTGAAAGTGACCCATTTATGGTGAGTTATTTTTATAATTTGGAACAAATTATAAATATATATATATATATATATATATATATATATATATATATATATATATATATATATATATATATATATATATATATATATATATATATATATATATATATATATATATATATATATATATATATATATTTCAATAATAATACCCACACACAGGACCCTTTTAAAAAGGAGAGGGCAAAAAAAAAAAAATAAATAACGCTTTTGAAAAAAATTACATAAAGAAAAATAAAAATTAAAATAAATGAAAAGTAAACCCACCCTGACCCTTGCCTAACGCAATTTCCTCAGGTGGGCGCAGACGCGGGACTTAAATAGAGGAAGATTAAACATTGCGGGGAAAATAAAAGAAGACAAGGAGTTCCACAAACAGATGTGGCTGGAAGCGAAGGATGTACAACGAGTGATCCTTGAGTCTCCAATATTCAAACAATTTTCATGAGAGAGCAAGGCACCTCTTGTGTTACGAGGGCGATTCAGTGGTGGAGGAATGCGAGAGGTCAATCTCTCTAGGACCTGTCGTTGTAATACCTATGAAAGAGATAGGGCACCTGGCGTCACGACGCAGAGAGAAAGAGGGTCAAGGAGCCAGAGAGTATGGACAGTTTATAAGCCTCTTAGCCTTAGCTTCAACTCTATACAAAAGGAGGGTGGAACCGATCCACTCAAATATATATATATATATATATATATATATATATATATATATATATATATATATATATATATATATATATATTATATATATATATATTATATATTATTATTATGTTAAATTATTATTATTATTATTATTATATATATTATTATTATATATATATATAAAGAAGATATACATATATATTATATATATTATATATATATTATTATTATTATATTATTATATATATATATTATTATTATTATATTATTTCATATATTATTATTATATTATATATTATTATATATTATTATTGTTATTATATTATTATTATTATTATTATTATTATTATTATTATTATATATATATTATTATAAAGTATATATATATTATATATATATATTATTATTATATATATATTATTATTATTAATAGTTATTATTATTATATATTATTATATATTATATTATTATTGTTGGCTGGCATTAGTTAGCACATATATATATATACATATACATATATTACATATTATTATATATGTATATATATTATTATTATTATATTACATATTATTATTATTATTATTAATATATATATATATATTATTATTATATTATTATATATATATATATATATTAATATCCATATATTATTATTATATATATATTATTATTATTATTATTACATATTATTATTATTATATATATATATATTATATATTATTATTATTATTATTATATATTATATATATATATTAGCATATATATATTATTATTATATTATATATTATTATTATTATATTATATATATATTATTATTATAAATATTAATTTTTAAAATTATATTATTATTATATATATATATATATATATATATATATATATATATATATATATATATATATATATATATAGTTATATATATATATATATATATATATATTAGTATATATATATATATATATATTATATATATATATATATATATATATATATATATATATATATATATATATATATATATATATATATATATATATATATATATATATATATATATATATATATATTCCAAAACTTTGGACGACGACCACGGCGAGATAATGGGACTATGAATCAGAAAAACACATTTAAAAATTATAGGTAGGCTACGATAAATGTAGGCACCTATGGAGAGAAGGAGGAGGAGATAGTGGACATCATGAAGGAGAGGAGGATAGATTTGTTGGGGATGGCGGAGATGAGGATGAGGGGTTCTGAGGAGGGTAAAGAACTGGGAGAAGGTTTTATTCTGATATACAGTGGAGTGAGAGAAGGGATAAGGAAACATGGTGTTGGAATGATAGTGGGTCCGAGACTATCACCATATATTCAGAGGGTGAAAAATATAAACGAGAGAATAATGATGTGTGTGTTGAAAATCGGGCAGAGGAAATATAGAATATTTCAAGTATACGCACCACAACAAGGACATTCGGAAGAGGAAAAAAATAGATTTATGGAGAGAATGGAGGAAGAGGTGGGGATGGAGGAGGAAGGAGAAAGAGTGCTGATGGGAGATTTCAATGCCAGAGTGGGAAAGAGAAGAGGAGAAGTGGAGAGAGTTTTGGGTGTGTGGGGAGAAGAGACAAGGAACCTGGAAGGGGAGAGATTGATAGATTATTGTATGAGGAATGATCTAAAGATTATGAACACCTTTTATAAGCATCGGGAGTCGCACATCTATACGAGATATAGGTGGAACCAAACAACCCAGCAATTTGATCAAAAATCGATAATAGACTATATGATAGTATCAGATAAGAGAATGATAAGAAATGTAAAGGTGATACCAGGAGTGTTGCTGGATGCAGATCATAGATTGGTGGTGGCAGATATGAAGATGAGAGGCGAAAGAACTGTTAAGGAACAAAAAAGAACAGTGATCAAAGTAGAAAAGCTGGGTGAACAAGAGGAGAGAGAAAAGTACAAACAGAAAATGCAAGAAACCTTGAGAAGTGGAGTGGAAGATGAGAGGTTGCAAGATGTAATAAAAGAAGTTGCAGAGGAAACGCTTGGTAAAAGGTGGGTAGGAGGAACTAGAAAAAGACACACACCATGGTGGAACGAAGAAGTGAAAGATGCAATCAGAAAGAAAACGGAGAAAATGAGAAAATGGTTGAAGAGAAGAACGGGAGAAGCGAGAGAGGAGTATGTACAAGCAAGAAATGAAGCAGAAAGAATCAAGAGGAGGGCGAAGAAAGAGGAAACAGAGAGAATAGCGGCAGAATTAACGAGAGATGTAAATGAGGGGAAGAAAAAGCTTTTTAAGATGGCGAAAGCATATAGAAAACCGAAGAATAAAATCAGAAACATAAAGGATAGAAATGGAGAGATACTGGTAAAACCGGAAGAAAGGAATGAAAGGTGGACGGAACACTATGAGGACTTGTTAAACGTAGAATACGGAGAACAAGAAGAAGCGGTGGTGGACAGGGGGGAAGCGGAGGAAGAGAGAGAGGAGTAAGAGGAGATCACAATGGAAGAATATGAGCAGGCTATAAAAAAGATGAAAAGGGGCAAAGTGCCAGGAGAAGATGGAGTGGCAGTAGAGTTGGTGATGGAGGGAGGAGAGGAATTGAAGGAGAGAGTTTATAACCTGTTAAACATTTGTTGGAGAGAGGAAAAAGTGCCGGATAGATGGGGAAAGCTATAATAATACCAATATACAAAGGTAAAGGAGATCCAAGCAACTGTGACAACTACAGAGGAATTTCATTGATGGACCACCTGGCAAAAATCTACGAAAGAATATTGGAGAGAAAGTTGAGAGTGATTGTGGAGCCGAGACTGGGGGAGGAGCAGCACGGGTATAGAGGAGGAAGAGGAACGACAGATCTTCTGTTTACACTAAGGATGGTTATGGAGAAGATGTTAGAATATGGCAAGAGTTTTTATGTTGCGTTTATTGATCTGCAAAAGGCTTTTGATTCAGTACCAAGGGAGAGACTATGGAGAGTCATGGAAGAAAATTATGGAGTGAGTGGTAGACTGAAGAAAGCAATAATGAGTATGTACGAAAAATGTAGTTGTAACATCAGAACGGAGTGTGAAAACGA
>JABUQX010002988.1:25000-35000 GCA_015478945.1 Trachelipus rathkii
CCTATACTCTCTTTACACTGCAAGAGTGTATTAATGAATGAAAAAATGCGGATGATTATATCCCTTATATATCCTGCAGAGGCGTCTATTTCTTGAATGAAATCCAGTAACATGTAGATGAGATTTTCAATTCTGTTTAAAAAATGCTCCATCATATTATAGTTGAAGCGGATGCTTCTTTCTAATGTGAACTTAACACATCAATGTGCCACCCTATAAATGAGTATGGCCGTCTTTCCACATCCTTTTTTGTACTCTTATAGAACCGATCGATGATCTGCTCAGTGTGAGATAGTGCACATTTGGGAATTTATTACCTTATTTCCTTCAGGAAAAAATAAAACTACTCTTAAACAGAGGAGAAAGAAAACGTAATGTCCCATAAATACATATTGGTGAGGTCGCACTATAGGTCAGGGTAAACGTAAGCCATACCCGATGTTGAGCATCTCAGAGGTAATCCAAGTATAATGTAAATACCCTATCTTGCTCGTCGATTAGTTCTTCCTTGGATTATGATGCTCGTTTGTCTACCAGATCTTATACTAAACCCTCTCAGGCGGAGGTAAGTAGGAGACATCATGTGGATATCGAATAGGAGGCGCGAATCCGTCAACACGTTCATGTACGTTTTTCACTGACACAGACAATCATCCTGAGGAAAAAAAACACAGGATGTATATCTTTAGCGGTACGAGCCGGACGTCGGAATCTTCAAAGTAATTAATATCATCAATCAGAGGATGAGAATAGCTGTGTTGTAAATTGAGATTGCTCGTAACACAATTTGTGGTCACGTTAAAAGCGTGTTTAATAACTGGGAGAGTCGATAGCAGGTACTGACTAATAAAATAGAATCTCCGCCAGCTACAATTCTTTCATAAAAGTATTACTTTTGTACCATAGTAACGCAAGGGTTCAGGTTTCCTGTGTTTCTTCACACCAAAGTAGTTTCAGAGCACAATCTACCATTCTGTAAAACATTCATCCAGTAAGAAGGATTAATGCGGGACAATTTCCATATCTGTTATTTTAATATCACTTCACACAAACCTACTTCATAAATAAATCTTTCAAAGTCTAAATTGTTCCTTGAACTGTTTCCTTGAAGTCTGAGAGTATAATCAGGAGTAGATCATCGAAGCTGGATGAGAAGGCAGATGGTTAATAGAAGATGGTCGGGATATCTCGGGCGGATGGGGCACAATGAAACACTGATTAATGATTAACTTAATTTCACTGCTTATAATGATAGGGAGTTAAAAACGTTGTAATAGGTATCCTACCCATTTAACCGAAGTACTGTTTATTCGGCCCTTTTCCTTCGAGCCTAATATCTTTTCAATTTTAATATACACATTACTAATATTAATATAAAAGCGTATTTTTGGTATTTCCTGTTTATAAAAACCTCCTTTATCTTTTCACCGTCTAAATCCCCAAATAAGTTATAATTTTAAATCGTCATAGAGGAAGTCTCGAATATTGTGAACTTTGAAAACCTCTTTAGACCATCCTGATTCATAGCCTTTCCTAAATCTTTCCGCCTCTCTAAAAATTGCAACATATTGGTTCAAACACAACCTAAAATTAATCTTTAATTTTTCTGGCCCTCTGTTGTTGTTGTTGCAGGGTGGCAGGCAACATTTTCAACATTTCTACAGGGGTAGATTTTATAGTTTCTATATACCGTTATATATAAGAATGTAAGCAAGATCTTGTAGTATGTCAATATACTTAGAAGTATTCATGTGTGTGAAGCTTAATCGGTGCCATTTTCTTCTGATAGTACGCTGTACTCTTTCAAATATAGTTGCTTTATTTACTGAGATGTATTGGTGAAAGCCCCATGTCGATACTCTTTAAACTAATTCATTGAAATTCTCGGCCTAAAAATTCAGTCCCTTGATCCCGTCCACAGCATCCTTGGCCAGCGCCTGTCACCCTCTATAATTGTTTTCAATGCCTGAGTTACAGTAACTGACTTGTGGTTGATACTTTTTAAAGGTTTTCACCATAAAATATCTAAGAATACACATCAATGGTAAAAAGTATTGTATTGGATGCCCGATCATGGGGGTGTGACAGTGTATTTAACCATTTCGTATGAAATCCAGCTATCCATACGCTGAGTGAGGTGAGGGGCTATGGTTTGCCGGGTTGAAGAAATTTTCTCGCGAAAAGGTTTATGTAGGAGTTAAAAGCTTCCTCACCCTCTAAATATGCCTTTAACTCTTTTTCCCGATGTCCGGAAACCTTGAGGCAAACCTTGCGGGGAGGGATTCCTTCTCCATAAGCTATGTAGGGCGTCGGCTGTCACATCGTAATCAATACTTATCAAGAGCTACCTCCTGTACGCCTCCGATGCTGGATACTCGGACATAAGTAAAAACATTTATATACTAAGATATATAAATATATATATATATAATATATTAAATATATATATATATATAGTATATAATATATATATATAGTAATATATATATAGGTAGATATATAGATAGTAATATAATAATAATATTAATATAGTAATATATATATATAATTATATATATATAATAATAATATATATAATAATATATATATATAGAATATTATATATTTATATAGTATATATATATGATAGATATAGGGGATATAATAGGAATATACTATATAATATATAATATAATTAAATAAAATAAATATTATTTCATATATTATATTATTTGTGTATTTAATTGTCTTTGAATCTTTTGTCTTCTAATTATGTATAATATGAAAGTTTTATTCTGTTTATAACAAAATTAAAAAATATGGTAAATATATATATATATATAAAATATAATAGGGGTGAGAGGGATAGGTATAGGGTATAATAATATTATATTATTATAGGTATATTGGATATTATGAGGTAGAATTATAGTGAGGTAGAGTACTATATATATTAGATAATGTACCGATACCAGAAAGAGGCCGGGGATAGGCCAGATACCGATACCGATACGCTCTATTTTTAGGTGCCGATACTGAACCGGGATATGACCGAGATAATCCGATACTGAATTAATCATTAATCAAATAACATGAGTCATGTTTAAGATAGAACAGGTTTTGTACTGCTAGGTGTGAACTGGCAAGATTGCATTCGCCTATGACAGTCGTAATCCTTTCTACATGAATTTCTTTAAATAGTAAATTGTGACTAATTTTATTTTTATTTTTTAGAAGCATAATTAGAAAATAAGAAAAATAGACAGAAGTTACACGGGCCTATCAAGATCCCATCTGTTAAAACTAATAGACTTTGTATGATTACTTTTACTGTTTTTGTTTGGAGCCACAATTAGTCGTGTAACACTAGTTCTAGAAAGTAGCGCCGCTAGAAATAATAAAAATACTAGCGGTGCTTCCTTTTAAGTATCTCTACCGCTAGCACAGCTGCATTTTCCGCAAAATCAGTCCTTACAAAAGGCCTTCTCTGGACTACTTTCGTATTTCGTAGAACATGTTCTCTTTAACTATTACTTTTAAAAGTGCAGCTGTCTCTAGCGGCGTTACTTTTTTTTCAGGGTTCGCTATCGCCGCTACTTTTAAAGTAGTACTGTGTAATACCGTTTTTGTGTTTTGGGCCGTAACTTAATCATGTACTTTTTTATTTATTTAAAGATCCATTTTGTACCAAAAGAAATCAAACTCATACTGTGAGCTCTCCGGCTGTTTTTGACTATATTGATAGCAGATTCAAAGTATCCTATAAGTATTTTGTCACTCCCCAGATGAAGTATGGTCCTCTTTTCAAGGAATGGGAGTTTTCTGTAAGCTTAAAATTTTGCGTTTTATTTTTTAGTGATTTTTAACGAAACTTATTCCACAAATGTGATTTTATTATATAATTATATTATACTCGGTATTATTTGAATTTATATACCGGTTTAAACTTTAATTAAAATTGCTGAAAATATTTTTTAATTGCCATGGAATTGATAAATGGTTAATAATATGGTTGCACCCTGTATATTCCGATTCTGAAAGATTTTAATATTATTAGTATTAGTAATGAAAATATTGAATGGCTTTGGTTACTTGGAATTTTTTTTAGCCTAGGTGCTTCAGTTGATTCGTGGTGCAATTGATATAATTACAAAAGATTTAAATAATTTCATCATGAAATAATTTTTGCCATTTTCTTTTTATTTAGCAAGATCCGCTGTATGAAGCTAGCAATCTTGATTTCAATTCCGAAGCTGAAATTGAGGTAAGGTAGTAATTTTTTTTCAGTTGAAACTATACTTTTATATCCCATTTTGATTCGTAGACATGCTTCCTCCTGACTTTAAATAATTTTATACCTAACATTAGAGGCTTACTGGAACTGGGTTTTTCAATTCTGGCTGGGAATAGAATTAGCCAGAATCAACTAAAATAATTCCGGCCAGAGCCGTAATTTTTTATCTATCTCATACTCTTTATATTCTACATAAAGCATAAACGATTTTGAGGAGTAGGTCTTGTTAAACAAACATTTTAAAAAATTTATGGAGTGTATGACTACGTTGATAAAGAAGAGCCAGTTGATATTATTTTTATATTTCATTAAAATATTTGATTAAGTGTACTATGCTAGTCTGATGCATAAATTATCACATAGTATAGGTGAAGAGGTTTCTAACTGAATAAAAAAGTTAAATGAGTAGCTAAAGACAGTGCATAGTACTTTATGGTCATATATCAACATGGGAGGTGGTAATACAAAAAGTTTATTCAGGGTTCTGTGCTTAGCACCCTTTTTTTCATTTTGATGTATAAATGACCTGAATGAGGGGTTAAAAAGTAGGTTCTCGCTAACAAGATAATAAAAATTATAAACCTTAATGTTGCTTGCAGGTATAAGGAAGTAATGATTAAGCCTTATAATAGTCGTGTATGGCAGGACATCTTTCTGATACCTTTAGTTGTGTTAAAGGAATCAAGATTGTTTTCAATGCCTCAATATCTCAGCTTTTTCATCTGTTTACTTGAAATAATCTTTCGCACAACTATAATATCTTCTTTGAAAACACAACTCTAACCTTCTTCTGTTCTTAATATTCTTGATATTTTCTTTTCTCGTGATCTTTATTAGAAGGATTACATTGTTTTTTCTAACAAGTTTTTAGGAAATTGGGTGTTCCTGTTCCAAGGCCCGTTCGGAACTTCTCACCATCCCAGTTGCTAGCTCTAAATAAGAGCATTGTTCTCCCTTCTATAGAGTATGAATCACATATCTGGGGTGGTTCCACATATATTTGCTCTCCTTGATAAAGTGTAGTCTAGGGGTTGTCGACATCTCAACTCTATTACTCTCTAACTAGCTCATTTTAATCTTTCTAGCCATCGAACTATTTCATCGCTCTCCTTATTCTATTGTTATTACAAATGATATTTTTTTATCTAATTTTCCAGTCATGTACTTCCTCCTTTGAGGAGAGTACCATTGATTCGTATTTCAGACAGTCTTATCCATTCTCCGCTCAAATCTATGACTCAGTTTTAACTGCTATGCTCAATCTTACATAAACTCTACTGATTTATTTACTATCTAAAAATATAATTAGGATGTATTAGCTATATGCTTTCATTTAGAACACTTATAAATTATTTTTATTTGAAAATAAAAAAAAAACATAAAACCCCCAAAACACAGTTTTTTGGTTGGTTTAATCCAAACCACCCTTATACATATATATCACCATCATCATTATCAAACTTCTTTCCCCAAGACTTGGGGTAAGGTGCGTACCATGCACAGAAAAGTAGTAGAAGAACATGACACAAGTCGAAAAGAAAGCCCAGCCTTACTGCCCCCTTTATACCTACTAGTGAAAACTCGTCGCAGTCAGAAAATCCACCCTGGAGCTTCACGGGACCACGACGGACCCTCACTATGGCATCTCGTCAGTGTGTGGTTCATCCCTTTTCTCAGATTGGCCACAACTTTACCCCTTCACAAAACCCCACCATTCACTCCTATTATGGACCTTTCTTCTTGCTTCTGCCAAACTCTCATTTCTCTCCTCCAGGCATTCCTTCACTGATTCAATCCACTTCTTCGGTATCCCAGCCAGTCGATTCCCAACACACTCGCCACTATACATCCACCTAACCAACCGACTATCATGTATCATCCATCCTTTCCCCATGACTAAACCATCTCGACGTACTTTCATTTATTCTCATTTATCCCTTTCTTCACATTACACAACTCTATAATACGTTCATTTCTCATTTTATCAATTCTTCTCACACCTAACACGCCCCTAATATTATCCATCTGAACACATTGTACTTTAGATCTATACCTCTTATTCCAGACCATAGTCACTACTATACATTAACACAGGTAACAACATACCCTCATGTAAGACCCTAGCGCACTCGAGACTTAGTCCCTTTATATCCACCAATGATTTAATTGCACCAGCCACCTTCCTGCCATTCACAACTTTCCTACTACACTGCATCATCCATTCCATTTTCATCCAACATATATCCTAAATATTTAAACTCGGAGACTTGTTCCAGTTGCTCACCATCTAACATAACTTAACACCGCTATCACTCACACCCACTACATGTTACAGGATCCTCCCCCGCCTGCAAATTTTGCAGTCTATTCACCATATCTCCATTGATTGCGCTCAACTGGACTCTAGTCGCCGTCGCCATTTTCCTATGCTATGGTCCATAACACCTAAAAGACCATCCCATGTCTTGTCAAAATCGTCCCATTCAATAGTAGCTCGATAATTTTTTTCCTTCAGGAACTGAATATTCTGTACGATTTTTGACATTTTAATAGAATTATGTTTTAGTTGGATTTCCAACCTATCAAGGCCACTCCTTTGGGTGCTGTGGTGAGTCCTGTACACCTACTCATTCAACATGTGTATAGATTATATATAATAATAATAATAATAATAATAATAAGCGGTTTATTACAAATGAGATTAAATTTGTAAAATATTAGCAAAAAATAGTTATCCCCATTATTTTTATAGAAAAAATTAGCAGCCAGTAAACCTATATCATCTGAAGATGAGGATGAAGATGAGGAAGAGGAGGAAACTCCTGATGGTGATACTGGTGCTGTAAGAAGTACAAAATCATCGATATCCGAAGAGGGTAAACTTGAGCAGGACCAACTCGTCAATCAGCTTAGTGAGGTTTCTTTGTCCATAGCAGATTCTTCAAAAAACAGTGAATCAATGGTAAGTGTAGGTTGATTTGATTTTTTGGTTTGTAACTGTACTTACTATAGATAGAACTCATAAGATATCTACCAAATGGGGAGGGGGAATAACAAAAGGAAATTTCTTTATATTAAGGGCCAAGATACTTTGATATATAATATTTTAAGGTGTTTTTTTCAAAGTTTATATAGTAAGAAAATGAAAGTATTCTTAAGTTTACCTGTAGTGTATGTGAAAGAATGTGAATTCTTATTGTGACAGGATTTGAGTAGAAAAAGTGATTATCTAGATAGAATAGTCCCACAGACTCCTTAAAAAAAGGCATGCGGTTAATCAATGAGTAAAGAAAAGAAATGTAGTTTCCATCTTAATTGTGAGAGTGATGGAATCACTTTTGACAGTTAAAGATTGTAAATCAATGAGGTAAATAAGTTGATGATTAAACTCCAAAAAATAAATTTATGAATGAGTCATCAAAGCTACAAACCCCTTGATCGTACATCCAATTTTTTGTAACAATTATTTGTTATTTTGCCATTTTGTTGTATTAAATTAAGTTTTTGTGTGGAGCCTTTTGTTTGCATTTGTTCATTACTTCATTCTCTGAAGCTTGACCCCGATTTTTTTTTGTTGATACTTTGGACACACGAACACGGGTAAACTACTTTGACTTGATTTACAGGGTGTTTGAAAGTTTGTAAGTCAGCGGGAGTGAGGTAAATAGAAGGGTGTTCTAGCTTTAACAGTAGAGCAGTAGAATACATGATTTGAAAGTCCATGGTCAAAGAGCTGGAATAAGAAAGATTGAGACTACTTATAAAGAGATTTGCACGAACCTTTCTTAATGAAGATGGCATGTGATTAGAAAATTAAGAATAGTTTTCATTGTAATGGCAATAGTATAAAAAAAAGTGATTCACCCGTTTGACGGTTGGTTAGGGGGAGGGATTTGAGAGAGTCAGTGAGATGGGAGGGTTTATGGGATGAAATCTCTAGACTCTACCCTTTCAAGAAAAGCTGTCTACACATAAGTAAATTGACACCAGATACATAATTTGTATCCCTATGCAAGCATATACGACACTTCTATACAGAGCATGCAATTGTGGCAGCCTGAGAGAATAAAAAATTAGTTGAGCTTTCATTATGGAAATCGTATTGGTTTAAAGATAAAAGTATTAACATTTTTCCAAACCTTCCAGTTTTGGATAAATTTAAAAATTGAAGAGAATATGGTTATAGTAATAGGACGGTTATTAGAGGGTTGAGAGGGGGGTTCCAATTGATCAACCAAGGTTAGATGAGCATAGTTTCCATTAGTAAGAAAAACCGAAGTTGATACATATATACAAAACCATTTATCAAGAAATGGTGCATTCTCAGAAGTGCAAGTTTAGAGAACACAAAGTTCAGTTTAATACAGATATTTACTTTGATTCATTGATTCAAAGTTCCCAAAATTTGATCTTCAAAAAACTAGTTGCTTAAATGAGTTGATAAGTGGAGGAGGAAAGGTGGCACCGGAATCATCTAAAATAGAATTATGGGTAAAATTGAACTGAATAATTCTTTATATAAAGTTAAGACAGTTGTAGTTAGGGATGACATTTTTTTTGCAAAGTGCCGGGAGGAGCAAGAAAGATTATTGTATTTTCCTTAGTGATTTTTTTTATTACGGCGTGGAGTGATCTTGCAACATTCCATGGTGAATACAAGCAATGTTTGTTTCAAAATTTGAAGACAGCGACAATACTTGTAGACAGTCAATCTCCATGAAAATGACATGAGACCTCGCTAAATTAAACTTTGGATTATAAGTTTTACGTTGAAGAGGAAACAAAATGGAGTGTATGCCTCCATACAGAGACAATTACCTCGGTTATGCTTTCTGCAGTCTTCAGGATCCCTTCCTCTGAAGTAGTAACCATTCCAAAATAGATCAAAGAAATAGAACCATGGTCCAACTAGTTTGCAGCATCAAAATACCAAAATCGTTGTTAGTTCCTACGTATGATTTGGAAAGAGGAGAGGTACAGAAATTAAAAGATGGCCGGAGGAAATTTAATAATTTATGGGGAAGGGTTTTAAGGGTATTGTATTGGTTTATCTTCACTATTACCAGGGATGCAAGTAAGGGAGCTACAGTAATTTTTTTTTCCTTTGTAGGAAAATGAAAATGAAGAATCTTGTGAAGTTAAAATGGAGACCGTTCAGCACAGAAATATAAAAGATTTGGAGCACCCACTTGGGAGAATATCTAGAGGCGAAGCAGTTTCTTTAATGGCACAATTAACCAAAAAGATGCTGCATTACTGGTATATTATTATTATTATTATTATTATTATTATTATTATTATTATTATTATTATTATTAAGAAATTTGAAATTTCTTACATCTAGATTAAAGTTTTTGTATGTTCATTATATGAATCTTCAAGAATCATTTTTCCTTAGCTTTAAGGCTGAGAATTTCACAGGAGGTAAAAAAGTTCCAGTTCATTGCAAGTTATGTCAGAAGAAAGGTCACACAATGTCATCCTGCATTGAGGACGAGTTGCCACCTTTGAATCCTCTGCCTCCACTTACTAAGTCATATATTTCTGTCCTTTCAACTTTGTGTTTCAATTTGCAAGGTAATATTGCAGTGTTTTGTGATTTTTTTTTATTGTCTTGCTTTCACTTGAATTTCAGGCGTATTTTATATTAATTTTTATTGAAAAAAATTATTTGCTAAATTATATCAGGAGTTTCTTTAAGAAAATTAACAAAGCATACCCAAATAT
>JABUQX010002988.1:40000-57644 GCA_015478945.1 Trachelipus rathkii
CTTTTAAAAAAAATTGAATAGTAGTTGAAAACTGTTTCTATGATGCAATGAGTGTCCACTAATGAGGTTAAGAAACTGGATTCCTCATTCCATCACTCTTTCTTTAACATGTATTTTTTCCATTTTTTAACATTACTGATAAAATGGAAACTCTTCAACTTCTTAACTTCTCTAATAATTATATTACATGAATGTAAAAAATTTAATAACGTTTGCCGTTTATAATTAAAGATACAGTGGCTGTAACTAGTGACATTTCTAATCACTTTTCTTTTAGGGCTCAACTCTTAGTCACCCATCCAAATTTGTAAGTCATACTAAATTAATATAGATTTTGCATATTTTGTTGATGATGAAAAGAAAAATTAAATGCTCAAAGTTTTGGAAGAGAGAGACGGAAACTTAAAAAGGGGGAAAAATGTTCTTTTTTAATATTGAAACGACTACGCGTGGGTTAAATTTTGCCCACACTTTTTTTTTATAAAATTTTTCAAACTTTTTTCTGTTCAATTTTTTTCTCTTTCCAGGTATTCCTCAGGGACATGTTGAAATATATGTACACAAAATTTCATAACAATTGGTTCAAAAATAAAAAAGTTACGAAGAGTTAAAGTGTGGCGTGGGCTAAAAATGACCACATTGTACGTGCGTGGTTAATCTCTTATGAAATTTCAAACTTATTTTTTGGCTATAGTGATAAAAAAAAATTGGTTTAGTACGTATCTAGGAATATACCAGCCAAATTTAAACATTTCGATGTATATTTTTCTTTTTACAAATTTTAAAATTTTTTGATAAAATTATGCAAATTTGTGGGGTCGCCAAAAAAAACTTAATTTTCAAAAAAATTTTAAAAATAATAATAATAAACAAAAATTAACAAAACTCTGTAGGACAACTCTAAAAGGACTGAATTACATAATCCGTATCTAAAAAGTGGCAAAAATATATATATATATATATATATGGTGTGGGAGAAAAATGACCCACGCGTAAGTGGACTTATAATTTGCCCACCCGTAGTCGTGAGGGTGAAAGATTTCATGTAAAACTCGATTTTACAAATTAAGTGAGATTTTCTCATAAAAATCAGTTAGGAATCCCGAAAAATCCCATCCTTCCCTTAACTAGAGAAATATTTCCATCATAATAAATATTTGTAGCTTGGAAGATCACTACGTTTGCCAGTTTACATTGTCAATTCACTTATAAGTTTCACATTTAAAGTTAACACAGTACTAAATAAAAGAAGCCAGGTTAAATTGAAGTGGATTTTTGAAATGTCTTTGATATTGATTCATGATATTAATAATTTTTCTATTCTGTAGAAAATCGAGTATGCACTTTACATTAAATACTCAAAATCCTTTTGTATTCTTTTAAGAAAAAGCTGAAACTGAAATAATGATTATTATTATTATTTATTATTATTATTATTATTATTATTATTATTATTATTATTATTATTATTATTATTATTATTATTATTATTATTATTATTATTATTATTACAGGACGTTGACTATATTGATGTTATTGAGAAAATAGCAAAGCGGCTTAAAAAGAATCGGGAATATCATCATGTGTTGGCCATAACTTCTGCAAAAGTTCCAATTGTAAAGTTTTCATTGCCTAAAGCGAAACTTGAAGCTGATCTTTCATTGTATAATACCCTCGCTTTACAAAATACGAAACTTCTCAATACTTATGCCAATATTGATCATAGAGTAAAGGTAAACATCATTTTTAATTAATTTAATTTTTTTGTGCTATCGTTAGTCATAATCTTCATGTGAGTAGTTTAAATATTGTGTTCTTAAGTAAACATATAGGGTACATGCTTGTTAAGTACATTCATTGGAAATGTGGTTATATAATAAATATACCAAATATAACTGAAGTCGGAGACATCTTTCTCGCATCTCCAATTGATGTAGGCCTATAAAAATATAGAATATGAGCTATGCTCTCCTTAAGGCTTTTGTCTTACCCAGGTGTAAATTGAGCGCACACCCTCCTTGATTGGGCTCTGCCCGTGAGCTGTGGTGTTAACTGTAAAAATATGAGCCGTTGAATGCAAGATTGGTGTAAGTTCATTTTTTTTTTTTTTTTACAAATCTGACTTTCACACAACCATTGAATAGCTCTACATTCAATCCGTTTTGTGCCAAAATTGTGTTAAGTCTACCTCAATTATTTCTCAAGATGTGACAGCGAATGCGCTACAGTTTGCCCCTTGAATACAATATATAACATTTTTTTCATTTTGATCTTAAGAGATTACTATTCAGTGTCATCTTTTCTAATCCTTTTGTAGTGATATGTTATTTTGTTATTTAGATTCTTGGGTATACAATGAAATATTTTGCAAAATTGTGCGACATTGGAGACGCATCAAGAGGTTCTCTTTCCTCATACGCATACACTCTATTGGTGCTTCATTTTCTTCAACAGTGCAAACCAGCTGTTATTCCAGTTTTACAAGAGGTATTTTCAATATATATATAATATATATATATTTTGTATTATGTGTTGGGATACAGACCGTATAATAGATAAATATATATATCTAAATATATTATATAATATATATATATATATTATATATACGGTATATATATTTATATATATATATGATTTATAATATATATATTATATATATATATATATATATATATATATATATATATATATATATATATATATATATATATAATAGTATATATTATAATATATATATATATATATATATATATATATTGTGTGTGTGTGTTGGAACCGACCGGCTGGAGACCGAAGAGAAAGTGGATTGGAGCCGGTGGAACGAATTTCTGAAGGAGAGAATGTGAGTTTGGCGAGCGAGGAAATAAAGGTGCATGATAGGAAGAATGGCGGGGTTTTGTATGGGGGCATGGTTGTGGCCCACTGGGCCAAGGGATGAACCCTTACATTGCGATTTACCATAGTGAGGGGTCCGCGCAGTCCCTGAAAGCTTTAGGGTGGATTTCCTCTCTGTGACGAGCTTTCACTTAATTAAGGGGAACAGAGGGGCGGTAAGGCTGGCTTTCCTTTTCGACATTTGTCATATCTCGCTGCTGCTTTTTCTTTTCCGATGGCTTGCTAAAAACCTTGACTGGATATACTGATATATCTGAGAAGAAATATATATATATATATTATATATATATATTATATATATATATATATATATTATATATATATAATATATATATATATATATATATATATTATAATTTATATATAAATAAAGTATATATATTATTATACGTATATAAATATATATATATATATATATATATATTATATATTATATATATTATTATATATTATATATATATATATATATATATATATATATATATATATATATATATATATATATATTGATCAAATCTGCTATACTATCCAATGTATTTTTATATTTACATATTTTTATATTTACATATATTTACATATATGAAGAAGGGTTTCTAGTTTTTCTTATATAGTGTTTAGTGAAAACAGAGGTTAATTTTCTTTATATTTAGGGTTTTAATACAAAAAGAGGACTTTATTATTACTTTGACGTTATGAGTTTAAGAGGCGGTCATAACCTTTCAGTTATTTATGTTGATATAATCCCATAGTAGTAATTTTAGCGTTTAATTTAAAGCACAGATCGATCCACCTTTGTTATATTCTCACGTATGAAATGAAAGGAGAGGTATAATTATTAAATATTTCGTTTACATAATTTATATTATTTTAATCTAAGATCTTGCAAGACCTATCCACCATCTAAACCTCTTCAACACTTATCTTCAGATTTCAGATGAGTTATTGTTGTTTCGTATCAGAGAAATTTATCAAACTGGTTGCAGAGAGCATAGTTACCAGGCAAAAAGTAGTCCGACAAAGAAATAACTGAAGGAGGTAGAAGAGATACTATAACAGGGTGCCCAAGGTTTTATGGAGAAGAAAGGGAGAAGTAAAAACATGGTTACTCATAGAAAAAGAATATGTCAGATACCTAGGATTGGAGATTAAATTAAGGAAATAAAAAATTAAGATCTCATGAAGAAGGAAGGGGAGGAGTCGATAATAGAAAAATTGGGGTTAAGATACGGTAAAGACAGAAGGTCACAAACCAATTCAATAAGATCAGAGAATTTTTCAATATTGCAAAGAAGCAGGAGGACGATATGCTGACATTCGTTGAAAGGTTTGGAAGAATTTATAAAGAATGAGAAACAGCTGGAGGAGGGAGTATAACAAGATATGAGAGGATATCTTTTTCTAGAAATAGAATATAGATGAAGATAAACAATTGGTTTTAGCCAGTTGTGGAAAAGAGGCAATTTCTTTGGAAGTAATGAAAACTATGTTGATTAGAATATTTCCTAAGGAAGTAACAACATTGAAGAAAGGAAACAGAATGGGAATAGTGGAATAGACCAACTAAGAAGGAAAGATTACACGGGGGAAAAAAACCTATGAGGTTCGGTAAAGTAACGATGTGTGTAATATGTGGATCGGAATACCATTATGCACAAGCATACACAAAGAAATGGAACAATAAAGGAAGAAACTTTACAGTATTTAGAAAAGGTGAAATGAAAAAAGAAAGTAAGAATAATGAAGAGAAAGTAAGCTATTTCTGAGTAGAAAAAGAGGTAGATATGAAGCGTATGGAGACATAGAAGGAATTCTAGACACAGGTTGTGCAAATACTTTATGTGGGGAGAGATGACTAGGCAGGATAATGATTGGGAGTTAAATAGTGCAAATATAAAGGAGATGAATAACAGTCAAGAGAAAAAAAGAAGGAAGTTATTGGTTTGGAGAAAGTAAATATGAAACCATTACAAGTATAGATATACCATGCCAAATAGGAAATTATGAAATTTTAATTAAAACGAAAGTAAATTAGAGGAGATATATACCATGGTTGATAGGTAGAGAAACCATGGAAAAGATGCAGATTAGTGTTGATATGAAAAATGAGTTATTTTAGGAGCGTTTCAAGATCTAGAAATAAAACATAAACAAGGCTAACAACAAAAACATAAGATTAAGCTTATAAAATGATCAAAAGAGGAAAATGTTTGGTTTGAAAAGTTTGAGATAAACTGGATAAATAACCCAGAGGGAAGAAAGAAAAAACTATGGAAATTACATATTCAGTTTGGACAAGGACATCGGAAAAAGATATTACAACTTATGAAGGGTGACTATGAAGATGAAAATGTATCGAGTGAAGGGATGAAAGAAGTGGAGAAAGAATTAAAATAGATTTGCGAAGTTTATGAAGTCTGTATTAGGTACAAGAAGAATTCACCTAAACCTGTTGTGTGTTTTTTCGATGGCAACAGTCTTCAATGAAATGGTACCCATGGATTTAGGAGAATTGGAAGGGAGGAAATTTCTGATAATGGTGGATATGGCTACTCACTACTGTCAAGGTGTTTGGGTAAAAAAATAAATAAAGGTGAAGAGATCGCCAAGAAAATATTGGAAAGATGGATAAGTATTTTTGAAGCACCTGGGAGGTTATTGTCTGACAACAGATTGGAATTTAAAAACGAGGAGGTAAAAGTCTTGGCTGAGAGGTTTAACTTCAGTACCTCAGCTGAGAACCCTTGGAGCAATGGGATTTGTGAAATAAATGGTAGGTCTTATTAAAGATTCGATGAGAAAATTAAAAGAGGAGGAAGTTACAAAAGAAGTATGTTTAAATTGGTCATCAGCTGCCAAAAACAGTTTAATGATGAAGGTAGATTTGCTCCAAACCAATTATTATTTGGAAGGAATATAGGTATTCCTACCGTGATAAACAATGACAGATCATCAAGCTTAGAAAGAGGAATTTTAAGGAATATCAAAACATTACACGTATACCGGGTGAGGAGGAGGTATTTTTAGCTAATTTTGAAGACAAAAAGGTATTAGAAGCAAAGGTAAAGGAGTTGGAAAGCTGGATTGAAAATGAGGTGTACGAGGCCGTAAATAAAGGAAGTACAAAGTATTAACCACCACATGGATAGTGACAGAAAAAATGAAAGAAGGAAGAAGGGTTTGCAAAACAAGGTTAGTGGTGAGAGGTTTCGAAGAAAAAGATGGAGAATATTCTACAGAAGCTCCGACATATACTACTGAAACTTTAAAATTATGTATGTATGGTATTTAGTTAAAATACGCAAATCAAAGGTCACGACCGCATTTTAAATTTAAAACGTTAAATAACTAAATAATTTAAAGTTCTCTTCAGAAAGAAAATCTATAAAAAATTAAAACTAATATTAAAATTAAACATAGTCGACAATAATTATAAATAAAACGATATCTTCTTCAACTACGACGCAACTCCATAAAATTAAATCCTCCCTCAACGACTATGACACTCCCTTTCCTGTAATTATAAAAGTATATTGGATATTTTAGTAGATTAAATCACATTATTTGCAAGTTGATTCTTATATATGGAATAAATTGTAGATTAAACTCTGTAATATTTCAGTTGTATGATCCGAAAAAGGAAAGACCTGAAATGTTAATAGATGGATGGAATGCTTGGTTCTACGAAGATATTAATAGTTTGGTAAGTGGAAAAGCTTTGGTATTATAGTGTATACTTATCCTACCCTTATTCTACTTGATGATTACTATTTCATCAATAATGCACCAAGAAAATTTCAAGAGACTTTGCTTTGACATTCTATTGTCTTTGTATATAGTTAGTTCATATATGGAGTTATTTAAAATTGTTAAAATATAACTAATTTTTTTCTCGTCTAGTATATTGTAATTAATTAATTAATTTGTAGCCACTGGACCTCTGTCCCATCAACTGGGGATTTATTTTACATATACAGTAGTTCTTGGTAAGGGGAAATTAAGTTATATGTATTTTCCTAACCAAGTGATTTACGAGTGCGCAGATTATCTAGGTTTGACAGAAACCATGCTTTGGCTCAAAGCATTTGGGATATTTTAGCCACCGTGAACGTAATTCGAATACAGATGGGCACACCTTCTGTGCGAGTAGTATGATAGATGTGATTTTGTATTTCGAAAAGGGGGTAATGTAATTTGTAATGTTGGCCCTGTTTTCTAGTGGTCTGGGTATTGAGATTAGTGCACTAAATACACCATGCGGTATAATTTAATTAATAATTATAAGAATCGGGTGCCTCAAATAAATCGGCAACAGCAGCCTACTGAGACCGGAATTCTCCAACACTGGTGATGTTAGTTTGTCTTCGAAACGCGAGGGCTGGACAGTTTACTAATTGGTGCTCATGGTATTTTGAAATGATCACCTTCATGCAAGTCAAAGGGCTTAGGGCTCTGTTAAAACTGTTATTTTGGAGTGAGAAATAATGTGGGCATGCACATTTGACCTGTCTACTTAATATCTTGCACTATAGATTTCCGGCGAGGAAGCTCGAAGGATCTTGTTTCTAGGTGATTGTGTTAAGGAACACTGGTTGATTTTTTTATTATTACTATTATGAAAGTGTTGGATTGTAGAGTGAGAGTGAATTTAAGGTGAGTGAGTATATGTGTTGGGTGTACTTTTTCTTTTGCTTTAAGGACCATTGTGCTAAGTAAAGAATGGCTGAATGGGTTGGGGGAAGCTATTGTTTTATTGTAGAACTCGGTGCCCAACACGTCAGGATGGTCTCTTCTTATTGGAAGTATTTTTGTGTCTGATTTAAGATGAATATCGGTAGTAGGGGAGATACGTGTTTTTGTTTACCCTTAATGCTTTGTTTAGTTACACTATTTCTAGTTTGTTATTGGATTGGGACGTTACTGAAGCCTGTCTTGGGCAGGTGCAGCTGAGGAGGGAGCTATCTGTGTCCTGTGAGGGTTTCTTTGAGTTACCAAATTTTGTATCTATAAATGTTTTTAGGACACTTATTTTCAGATTGCTTTTGAGGAGGTGATGTTTATTCAGAGATAAAGGCCATATCGGAATTTAATATATTGTTTGGGTTTTATTGAGTGGAAGTGTTGTTAAAGAGCGTTACTGTAAGGTGGTTGCAATTTTTTACTCTGGTGTAAAAGGGACTAAATGAAGTGATATATATATATATATATATATATATATATATATATATATATATATAATATAATATATATATATATATATATATATATATATTATATATATCATATATATATATATATATATATATATATATATATATATATATAAATAAATAAAATCATCCACCTTCCCTTCCCTAGACTGGGGGTAAGGTGCGTGACATGCACGGAAACAAAAAACGTGTAAAAGAATATGACACAAGTCGAGAAGAAAGCCAAGTCTGAACCCCTTTATACCTATTAGTGGAAACGTTGCAGTCAGAAAATCCACCCTAGAGCTTCCGGGACCGCGATGGACCCTCACTGGGGCATCTCGTTCAATGTGGGGTTCATACTTTGGGCCAGGTGGGCCACAACCATACTCCTCACAAAACCCGGCCATTCACTCTTATGCACTTTCTTCTCCTTCTGCCAAACTCACATTTTTTCTCCTCAGGCATTCTGTTACTGAACTTAATTCCACTTTTTCTTTGGTCTCCCAGCCGGTTGATTCCCAAACAATTCATTACTATACCATCCGCATAAACCAACGCTATTCCATCTTCCCACATGAACCAACCATGCTACGACTTTTATTTTATTCTCTCATTTATTCCTTTCTTCACACCACACAAACCTCTAATACTTCATTCCTCATTTTGTCAAATTTTCTCAAAATACTCCTAAGATTGTCCATCTGAACACATTGTACTTTAGAATATATAACTTCTTATTCCAGACCCTACTCTCACTACTATATACATTAACCACAGGTAACAACATACCTCAGCAAAATCCTAGCGCATCAAGAGTTAGTCCTTTCATCCACCAAGGATGTAATTGCTCCAGCCCTTCCTGCCATTCAAACTTTACTTCTACACTCTGCATATCCGTTCCCTTATCATATTAATATATAATTATAATATATATATATATTTATTATATATATATATATATATATATAGTATATATATATATATATCTATAAATATATATATATACTATATCTTATATATTATATATATAATATATATATTATTCGTTTTATACATTATTAGTACATGCATTTATCTACAAACTACAAATGCTACACCAAAACAAATGACATTTTCGTAATCTGTGAAGTATAGACTCGAAAATGTATAAAAAAAATAGAAAAGGTCTTGAAACTACAGATTTTCATATTCTTATATGTAAATAAATCATTACGAGATTGTACGACAACTGCTTCATTTCCGTTTCTGCAATTGGGTTGCCAAAAATTGTTTTTTGTCATGCTCTCGAGAAAATGTTATTTTTTTTTAAGGGGCTCGAGCCGACGGTGGGACAGAGGGGGGGGGAACGAAGTCCCCCAAATCTAGACCTCTTCTCTCGCTCTCTCTCTCGCGCGCTCACTCTCGTTTACCGTTTAAAAAAAAAAAAACAAACTGCTTTTCTACTTTTCTTAACCTCTCGCGCTTCTTTCCATACTCATAACGACGAGATATACATATGTGTATAGTAAATGCTTTTTTTTTTTTTTTTTTTTATGCAACATTTAACTTGGTTTTCTATATATTCTCCTACGAAAATTTTCACGCTGATTTGGAAAATGTTATTTATTTTTATGTATCTACTGTAGTTTTGTAGATAAATGCATGTACTAACGTAAAGTCTGAGTATAATATATATATATATATATATATATTATAATATATATTATATTATATATATATATTTATATATATATAATATATATTATATATATATATATATAATTACACAGCACAAAGTTTGGCCTGATTATGGCCAAAACAAACAGCCTGCGGGTATGTTGTGGATTCAACTTTTGCGATACTACACCGAAAGTTTTAAATGGAAGGATTTTGTTGTTACAATAAAGCAGTCCAGTCCTTTGACCAAACTTGAAAAATTGTGGACAAATAAATGTCTCGCCATCGAAGATCCCTTTGATCATAATCACAATCTTGGAAGTGGATTGTCCAGAAAAAGTAAGTGTTGTGACAATATTGTTTGATTAAAAAAAAATTTTGTCGTAGTACCTTTTCACGGACATTTTTTTTTAAAGGTTTTAATATAATTTTTGACTTTATAAATTTTACTGGTTATTTCATTTCTAAATTGTATAAAAATTAATGTTTTATTTACTTTTATTATTGTTTGATTATATTAAAATTATTAGCTTAATAATAGTTGACAAAAGGTGTGTATCATTATGATAATAATTTTTGTTTATTCCTTCTTTTTCCTTAATTTGTTTCTCTTTGTTTTTCCAGTTTTTTTTTTCTCTTTCCATTTTCCACCCTACCTTTCTCACTGCCTTCATCTCTTTCCAATGTTATTCCTTGTTTGTCGTTAACTTACCTTTTTTTTAATTGCCTATTTTTTCTGCCTGATTTATCTTGCGATTCTTTCCTATAATACACCCCCCCCCCCTCTGTATCTCTTTTTTTCTCTCTCTCTCTCTCTCTCTTTTACAACATCCAGCATGTAAATTAATTAAAATTATTAATAAATTTTTCTCTTTTCATTTGAAAAGTGAATGCTTATATTTTAAAAGCATTTATCAAAGGAAGAGATATATTTGGAAAAGGATTCGAGAGACCGCCTTATGGTTATCCAAACCTAGCGGTACGTATTATTATTATTATTATTATTATTATTATTATTATTATTATTATTATTATTATTATTATTATTATTATTATTATTATTATTATTATTATTAATTTTATTTATTATTATTCCTTCTCGGCTTTTACTTATTTAATAAAACTATATTATATTATTATTATATATATTATATATATATATTATATATATATATATATATATATATTATATATATATATATATTATACTATATATATATATATTATATATATTATATATTATAGGTATATACTTATATATATATATATATATATATATATATATATATTATATATATATATATATATATATATATATATATATATATATATATATATATATATATATATATGAGAAAGAGATAAAAAAATTTAGTGAAACTTACCAATATCTAGGTCTTTTTGGAGAGATTTAATTAATTGTTAACCTTACCTTTTTTTCCTGTCTACTATTTTGATTTTATTGACATTTTTTTCTTCCTATCTCTTTCATTTACTTTCGTTTAAGCGTAGAATCCATTTGAATAAGTACTAAATATACTCTTGTAAGAGAATTTTATGCATTACAGTTTGCAATAATGCGCGTATTCCTCATTCTCGGTGCTCTCACACTATATAATGCAGCAACAATCTTTCGAATATGCTTAACACATTCCCCACTAACAAAGTTCGATCATAGAGAGATTATAGACAATTTTAATGAGAATTTCATAAACACACATGGTTCAAATTTTTTTTTTACTGTGGCTATGTTCTTCCTGGTCGTCAGAACATCAAACACTGTTAAGCTGGTTAAAATATCTGCCAAAAGTGGTGAAGGTTTCTTCTTTGTTTAAGATTTCGCTTGTGAGTGGTAACAGTTTTAAAGAAAGAAAAAAGATAAATTTTAGAGGGATTGGCAAAATAAGCATTGGGTATTAGATGCATCATTATCAACAGCTGTCCCTCGGTTCCCCTAGAAATGGGGGTAGGGTACAAAAACACACACCATTCAAGACCCATACTTCCAAAATTATTTTCCAACATAGAAATTTTGATATGCATCTCATGAAACATTCCAAATTCTGTTATTATAGTTAGTAGCTTAATTTTGTTCATGTTTTGTAATTAAATGGTAATAAAAATATTTTTTAGACGAATTAATTAATAAGTAATCATTTATTCAAATTTACATTTCTTATCAAATGTCGGGTAATAAACATATTTTTGGAGTTTTTTCTACTTGCAATTTAAGTGTCTTTTTTGTCTCTTCAGTGTTTAATTTTGTGGTAATATATTTTGGTTGTCTTATATTTACTTGCCACAAGTAATTTAGAATTAGTGATATTTTTAGTTCTTAACCTTTGCAACTATCTCCTTTATTACATTTTTTCATCGTGGCTCCGGATGTGCGCACTTTTATAAATGGCTTATGTTTTGGGTCATTCTTCAGATTTTTCCTACACCAAAAAAAAAAAAAAAAAAAAAGAGTTGGAACAAAATTCTGGAGAAATTTTTTACACGTGATATTAAAAAAAATTAGTAGAAGAAAGAAAGGTGATCCTTATATTTAAGATTGTGATATAGCCCTACAGGTACTAACCTTCGTTACATTCTGAAGGTTATCTTTGAAATTCTTGGTTCCTTACTCCTCGTGTTTAGAAGTTTTTAGCTGAAATCTTAAATTACTAAAGTCCATTGGTTGAATTTCAGTATATATACAAATGGTAGTTTGGAACCATTACTTCGGTCACTTCAAGGCTGTCTTGATCCTTTTTACATATTGATACTTACAAACAAGATTGATGACGTCATATATTCTTTAACAGTCTTGCTATGAATTTCACATCATTATTTTGACTACTGCTAAGTAAATTAATCCTTGCAGCTGGTTCAAAGTTACTATTTCACACCAACTTTTTTGTGTTCAGAAAAAGTCTGGTATCTTTTGTATCTGGTATAGTTTTTTTTTTTCCAAAAATTACAAGTAATAATGATAATTGACATGTGTGACAATAGGGCACAGGAACTAGCCTTTTAATGTAGGAACAATTCTTTTCTCTCTAATAACTTTTTAGGCATTTTTGAATTATTAAAACGAGTCATGTATAAGTATATATTTTAATGCATGTATGAGAGTAGTTAGTTATTTGGCTTTAAAAGTCAATCCTGTTATCTTGGTATAATATATATCCACAAAATAGAGATTTTTTTCTTCTTTATCAACTTTTAATATTACATCCATATGCCTTAATCTATATTACACCAAAAGAGGTAAGATATTTTTCCTTTAAGAAAATTACTTTCAGAAGAAAGTCATTTCATTTATTTGCCTTACAACAAAAATAAAAGTCTTTAATAATAGTTAATAATTAAATTAAATTAATAATAATTAATTTTAATGTCTGACTGTTTAGTTAGCATTGTTTTAAGTTATTTTAATTGGTGAAATTTTTATATTGATTTGTTTTTTTCTTTTTCTCAGTCGTTTCTTTTTGATAAACAACTGTTAACTGACGGTGCTCCTCCCAATGACCGTGGTTGCCGTTTGTGCGGCCGCATCGGCCATATTGTAAAGGAATGCCCGAACAAGCAGAGGAGAAAGGAAGAAAAGGGAAAATCTGCTGCCAAAAATAAAATAAAACAGCAGAATGAAAACAAAAATATCTCTCCTCCTGTTGCTGTAAACCCAGTACCAGCACCACCTGCCTCTGCTCCTGTTGTGTCTGCGGTAGATCGAAAACCTGCTAAGGATAGCAATCCTAATAAAAATATTGAACCCAAATCCAAAGGTATTATCGTTAAGAAACACAAAAATAATAATAATAATAATAATACTTGCATGAATTTTAATACTAGCACAACTCAAATATCTGTAGATTTTCCAATAGTTTTGACTGGATTTAGATTTCCTTTAGAGATTCTTGATTCTTTCTTTAATTTCAAGTTTTGTCAAGATTTTTTAATGAAGAATGGTTTCAGGTTTGTTCCATCTAAATTAATTAAATCACTTTTCAAATCCAAACCCAGAATAATTGTTTTTGAATTTAGTTTATACATTGGGGATGAAACTATTGTGATTGTGTATGATAAATATACACAGTTATCTGACGAAGAAAATTTTGCTTATAAATGTCGTATGTATGAGATAAGGGATTCTAGTATTAAGTTCTTGAGTAATTTTTCCTTCCACAAAGATTTAGCTACGAGGGAGTCAGAAATCTATAGATTTTGTGATGAGGTAGAGAATTTTTTGCATTTCTCTAGAGTACCCCAAAATATTAGAGATGTATTGAAGGATAATAATAGAAATAATTTTTCTAATAGTGTAGGTGTTTTCCCAGTAGCATCTAATTTTAAAAATAAAAAGCTACCAAAACCTTCGGTGAACTCTTCCACTAAGAGGAAAGGTTCAGTGATTTCTCCCACCAAAATGAAAAGCCTAGCAAGTTCTTCACCCAGCAATGGGAAAAGCTCTGCCAAAAAGAAAAATCAGGAGAATTCTTTGACCAACAAAAACAGTAATGGATTAATGCAGACTTCTGGAAATACTTCTAAAAGAAGGAGGGGGAAAAGGAGAGGCAGAAAAATCAATGCATCACCTATGGAGCCTATTGTATCTTCCCTAACTTTGTAAACTTCCTTTGGCTAAATCCATAGCACAATTAATGAAAGTTATTATTAAAAAAAAAAAAACTCTAGTTCAGCTTAGAGCATTAGTGAGCGAGTATAAGAACTTTTGAAGTCACGACTGTACTCTGTGTTACAAATTTTAAGCCTTCTGCAATAAAATTAATAGCCTCTCAATTCTCGTAAATAATGGTTTCTGAATTACATATGCTGTAAACGTAACTCAATTTTGATAAAATAATTCTGGGAGATATAGTCGTCTTTAACCTGTTAAACAAAGTGATTGCAGCTTGAAACTTAGTCTTATAGGCATTATATTTTTATAATTTCATTTTACATTCTTTTTTCATAAGACAGTTGATAGTAGTGAAATATTTTTATAAACCATTTGATTTAAGGGTGTAAATTACGAGGTTTTCTCAATGTTCATCATTTATCCTTATAATAATTGTCAGTTTGCAATTTTTTGGGTATTTTTCTACTTATTTATGACTTCATATTATAGCTTAATACCTTTTAGAAAATTTAAGCAGTGGAGCTTCAAAATTCAAAATGGTACACACTAGAAATTCCTTTGCATGCTTCATATTTTAATTTTGTTAAGATTTTAGTTACAAGACCTTAGCATAAAATTTAGTGGTAGCTTTATTTGCATGTATTCTGTTGTTACTTTTATGTTTAGCAAGTTGAAAATGCACATATGGTTAAAGAAAAAAAAAAAAGTTTTTTTAACAAATAAAAAATTTACAATTTGCCAAAAATAAGTAATCTAATCAAGTAGTATTTTAATACAATTCAATGTATCTAATATATTTTTTTTTATTATATATTAAAATTACTTTAAAGATTTTTCTTTATTTGCTTTGCTACTTAAATTCAATTGCAATTTACATGTTAATTTTTTTTTAACCTGTAACCATATTATTATTAATTACCATAATAATATTATTATTTATTATTACCCCCATGAAGGTAACCTCCTTGCTGAGGAGAGGGGCACACACTTCGGTGTCGGATGTTAATTTTTTTTCTTTCTCCATTAACACTACATATTCGTTTCTATGTATTCTATGTTTCATTTTCCATTGACTTATCCCATTGTTCTTGTCATCGAACATGGTGGTGGTCTTTTGCGTCTTTGAACCGGCCACCTATTGTAGGACCCGAACCTTGGCTAACCACTGAGGAGGCTGTCCTGCACTTTAAGTGTATAATCACGATCCTGTGCCGCTTGGTAACAGAATAAGATCAGGCTTCTCGGGGTGCCGAGGCCACAACAGCAGCTTATCTCACGACACGGGATTCGGCGACGACCTGTTAAAATGGCCGCCTCTGCCCTTGGCTAGGTAGGGGTGCGCTTTCCGTGTTGTTGTTTTTTCTTCTTTATATACTCATGGGTTTAATTGTTATAGTATTTTATCCTATGTTGTTGTTGTCATTCTAGAGTTTAATTTTTATGAAATTTTACAACAATAATGTGCAAAGTTTAAAGGAAGATGCAACTTCCCCATTGGTAAGGTAACCCGCCTGGCCTGACAGTTTGAGGGCCAAAAGCCTCTTACGAGTATGGGCTTTGACTCTCTTGTTGACGAGATGTTGGGTGTTGTGCATTCCAGACATCAGTCTTTCGCAGCTTCACACAGATTTTATTTATTATTTTTATTTTTTATTCTTCCTGAATCCACGTATCAAATACCCGTTCTATTATCTGGGATATATATATATATATATATATATATATATATATATATATGATATATATATATATTATCTTTATGTGTTAAATAATTTATATATATATATATATATATATATATATATATATATATATATTATACATATAAAAAAATAACAATTTTTATGTTTTTGTTATATCAATATACATATATATATATATATATATATATATATATATATATCTTTCATATGGTCGTGTTAACAGATGAATCCATCATCCCTTGCTCTTCTGTTAAAAGAAACCGAGCATCAGCCCCTTGGTGGACTAGTGTGTGCGCACGGTTTCATCGCGAAAAGAGGAAAAATTACAGAGTATTCAAAAAGAATCCCACGGAAACCAATTTGATAATATTCAAAACAACAGCTGCAACCTCTCGCCGTATTAATCGTCAAGCTATGAGAAAATATCATCTTTTGTCTAATATATCTAATATTGCCTCGACCAGTGGTGCAGAAATGGAAGGGAAAACTTTCAACTCTTGCAATTCTTATAGTTCAGACTCATATTCTGAATCTTAAAGATAGTGATATCTAATTGTCTCCATTCAAAAGATGAATCCTGGATTAAAAGTGTTCTTAATTGATGTATACTTTATGAAGCTAATTTTTTTAAGTTTTAGTTTTCCTTGTTGACTAGAAAATATTAATCTCCTCAGGGCAGAAAGATGTTCTTTTGATTTTCTGGCTTTATGTATGCCTGTTTAAACTATTATCGTATAAAGTACTTGCCCCAGGTAGATTCTCTCACATAAAAGATTTTAAGTTACTTAGGAAAAGATGCAACTGAGATAAATACAACACAACAAATAAATGAAAGTAAAATGATTAACCAAGCAGCAATTGTTGACGAGGTGATTTATTCCTCCAATGTCAATACTTGTCACTTTTATATTTGGGGCTTAGGTATGTCTATTTCCTTTGACAGCTAGTTTCTCCAATTCTTAATAAATGATTATGCAAGTAGTATTCTCATCCTATCTATTCATTTGCTCATAACTTTTCTACATTTCTCATTTCAAACTTGATGCTTCATTTGACTTTAGAGTAGCCCCCTCCAGCTCTATTCTCGCTTGCTTGATAAGATATTTGATGAGGTTCTTTCAACGTTATATAATTTTCCAAAGTTTTCTTAAAAATGCCCTTCTCTTCACACCCGAAGCATTTGTCTTCATGCTACCTATGCGGAGATAGGTAGACTTCCTTCCACTTCATTTTCGAAATGTCTATAAAAGACAATCAAGATTGAAACGTGGAACGATCTGTTTGGCCATCATAATTTTCATAATCAATATAAGGATAAAAACTCGTTATTTGATATTCACTCAATTCCAAAAACTTTAGAATAAAATTTAAAATATTAAGCAAAAAGAAAATGCAGTATTAAACGGGCAATACTTACTCAGGGTTATTGCATTCTCTGCTTCTAAACATGGCACCAGTTCCGCATGTAAGGGAACAAGGACCCCAGGATGACCATGTGGACCAATCTCCATGTTGAGGATTATGTCGAATTGGTATGGTTCCTTCATTCGGGGAATTGTCGTTCCTACCGCTGT
>JABUQX010002989.1:0-15224 GCA_015478945.1 Trachelipus rathkii
CCCGTGTTATGTAAAGGGAAAATGAATTTACCTTCTACCACAATCTTTTTATAATGCCACCCGCGTATTAACTTAGTGCATAATAATGTTTTGTAAATTCAAATGTCAAGAACAAGTATTTAGTGAATTATTGGAGGCTTGGTTTCTCCATCACAATCAGTCCTATAAAAATTGTGTAGTATAACCACAATACAATTTTCAACGTAATATATACCGGAAAGAGTTATATAGCATAAGCCTATATTACTTTATTGATTTGAGCATCTTAAAAATTCTCGAGGTGTGTGGTATGTTTCGATTTGTATCACGCACGCTCAATTACGTCTGCTTCATCCTTTTATGTTCCATGTGCGTCATGCGGTTTCCACTTTCTCGGGCACAGATAGATAACCCTCTCAACATAGTAAGGGATTAAAATCAAATATGTAAGTATAAACTTCCAAATTCTCAGCATCACGTCTACGTTATATATAAGTGTACGAAGGCGTGCATGGCCGATCGGGTTTCGAGAAAAAACATGTCCCTGTCTCGTAATTGTTCTTAGGTGTTACTTTTGATACTTTAAAGAATATTATTAACTATTATAATATACAAAGGTACGAATTATTACAACAATTATCAGATTTTGTTATAGGTCCCAAGTCCCTTACACCATAATATCTCATATCCACAAGAGACGTTTAAGATGACAAAAACATAGCAGGTACGCTGGTCGATTTAAAATATGCCCTCGGCAATGTAAAATCCTTTAGAGTAGCAGTGTATACTCCTTTAAGTAGCAGTGTATACACCTTTAAGTAGCAAGTGTAGTACATTTCCTCGCAGATAAACGTCGCAGCCTCACCTTACCAAGTTGCATTGTAAATTGTTTACAACGCACATCTCTACCACTTTCTGTTAGGGACAAAACCTCCTCATCATATCACACGACATTTTTTCGGGTAAAAAGGCCCAAAAATAAATGATTAACGCAGATAGAGTGTGAGGGTTTAGACAACAACTCATTTTCTATGTTCCGTATATTAAATGATCATCTCTCCAGCATAATGCCTACTTCGTATTCCTCCTCTTTTAAAGCTGTAAAAGTGATTCATTACGATAACACCAAAACAAAGTAAAAAAAAAGGGTAAAATAAATCCCCCCCGGGAAAAAAAAAAAAAAAAGAAAGGACAGGTAAATTCCTGTTATTAATTAAGTTCTCTCAATTTAGTAGCAGCGGTATTGTAAAATTCCAAGGATGGCTGTATAGACGAGCTTATTAGTGAAACAATTAAAAGGTCACAATGTGACCTTTACTCATAGGTAGTCTTTTTTATTCGAATCACAGAATTGAAATAAAGTGAAACTGACCCCTCCTTAGACAACTTGGCACTATATTTCTATTTATTTATTTTCAGATAATTTTAACACTTAGTAACAGGATATCCGGACTCTATACACGGGCAAATCCTAATTTAAATGATTTATTGATCTCTCACCAACTTTATTTAAATTTTACGATTTTCAGAAAAACACGTTTCGTACAGTCTAATATCTTTTCAAATTTTTTTTATTCCGTGAAGTTACAGGGTTCGCCATATCGGTTAATGAACTATCGTTTTGAGTGCTATTTCTCTGGTTATGTATAAATCTCCGTGCGTCTTTTTTAACTTTTGCAGCCATCATTAAATATATTCACCTCAGGTTACAATGATGAGAATACTTATAATAACTATCTAATACGTAGCGGCAGTGTGAGACGGAAGATGAGGTTGAGTGAAATCTTAAACAACTATCCGTGAGTTAGGTACTCAAACGCTGGATATTCATCACCGGACGTTTCTTACGTGCGTGTGTCTTTCGTGTTACTCGATGTGAACGAACTCCAGTGTCAACACCTAGATCGTTTACCGTGTGAGGTGGTTCCTATGTAATTTATGGCTTATTATTGGTTAGTTTTTCAAATTTTTCACAAAGTTCATCCATGGGGTATTAAGTTGTGAGTGCGACTGAAATAATACACTCAATCCTATACAACGAATGCAAGAAATAAGAAAAAATAACAATTAATGAATATGTCAACAAACTAATATCATATTTTAACAATAAATGATGCGACGTAAAAAAATCTAACGTCCCCACTTACGCCTCGGATCGGGGCACAAAAAAGCTCTAAGCGAGTTAAACAATAGTGATTACTAGAACGCGTAGAGTCACTTTATCTTTGGGGCTTTTTACGAAACGTCCACTTATAGATGACGACGGTTTCAAAGGTAAATGGGCGTAGTGCAAAATTTTTTTTTTTAATTTAAGTTACCCTTTAAAACTATTATTTACAGTAGAGAATGCAATTGCGGATATACAAAACTTATATAAAAAATTAATTTAAACAAGCAGCCGTCGCATAAGCTCCTCCCTACGCAAGCGTTAGGTGGCTTGCCTTCGGCTCGGGCAGTCTGACGCACGCGCGCAAGCCTGTCATCCGCATCGCTCGCTCGCTTATGCCGATTCGACAGGATGAAAAAGCAAAAAAGTAGGGCGAATGATAATCGCCGGTGAGCTCAACTTTGGCTCGCTTCGCTTCGCTACGTTCGCCGTTTGTATTTAACCGCAGAAAACAATTGGCCCAAATGGTGATTTATAAAACTGGAGAGAATATTATGGCAGGAACAGAGGGAGTGCCTTTCTGCTTTACCGGATAATTAGCAACTGTAAAATAGGGCAATAATTGGGCCGATGGGGCTCACTCCACTCGCTGACGCTCGCTACTTTCGCAGTGGTTTTTTTACCGGCGGAAAACGGCCCGAAAAAGAGACATTGATGAAAAAGGGTCGTGAAAAGGGGGGACAAAAAAGGCTTGATTATAAAATTATTGAAGGATAGATAAAGTAACGATCCATCTTTTAAAGGTGATGTAATAATTCAGTTATTCCGATAATTAAAGACTTTAGAAAAATTAAGACGAAGAATAAAATATCCAATATGTGAATAACTGACTATTATCAATTTCTTTACAGACTTAGATACTATATTTATTTAAAAATAGATATTTTTTATAGCTCTTAAATTCAATTTTGAGGAAATGTGCGTCGCGAGTTTTTTTGTTAAATTATTTTTTTGTTAACATCCGCTCTAAAAATTATTTTGCGTAGAAAACCGAATTTAAGGAGACTAATTTTAAAAAAATATAATCTGAATAAAAATATACACTTGCCCTCAAAAAAAACTCGCTTAAGGAACGAAAAATTTTATTTTGCAACATCTCCCCGAAAAGTAAAAAGTTATATTATTTTGTGCCCCGATCGAAGCGTAGGTGGGGACGTTTAAGATTTCTTTACGTCGATATTTATATAAAGAATTGATATTCAGGTATTCACATATCATATAATTGTTTTTTTTTTCTATGTTCTTAATTTTACCTAATTTTCATCATACCTTTATCCGTAAACGTTTCGTTTTTTTACCTCAAAATAGAATAGTGACCTTTCGTAATTACCGAGACGATCCTTGGAGGGGATAAATCGAGGCCGGGTTTCCTCTACGGCGTCACTATAATATAATGACGTTCTCGATTACCCCATAAAAACGACCTCAACGATCAAAACGGCAATATTTTTCAGGGACGCACTAATCGTTAAGCCGTATTAATTATTTATTATAGTGACGTTTATTCTGTACCGTTTATAGGTCGAAGGTCTAGGTCAAAATTTGAAAAAAAAATTCTCAAAATTTTCCCGAGGTCGACTTTTTGAGAGCGATTTTGAATTAGACCTTTCGAGTTATAAACGGTTCCGATGAAACGTCACTATTGGAACGATGATTACGCTTAACGATCCTCTAAGCGTAAAAAATGGATTCTAAACTCGTAGAGTCATTTATTTTGGGATTTTACGAAACGTCACTATATGACGACGACGTGTCCGAGGTAAATGGGCGTAGTGCAAAAAAAATTTTTTTAATTTAGTTACCTCTAAAAATTATTTATCGTAGAAAATGGAATTTAAGGGAGACTAAACTATAAAAAAAAATATTAATTTAAATAAATATAGTATTTAAGTCTGTAAAGAATTGATAATAATCAGTTATTCACATATTGGTTATTTTTTTATTCTTCGTTCTTAAATTTTTCTTAAAGTCTTAATTATTGTAAAATCAATCTATAAGCAAAAAATGCGCTTTAAAGCCTATAGAAATGGGGCTCGGTGGCGTTATTTTTTAATTATTCTTTTGTTTTGGTTTACTTTAAAATCGAAGTTAGCGAAAAAACTGAATTTTAACGAGAGACTAGATTATAAAAAAATACATATATATATAGGTAACTTGCCGCCTAAAAAAAAACTCCCTAGGAAGCGAAAAATTATTTTGTACAACATCTCCCGTGGGTTAACGTAAAAGTTCCGGTATTTTGTGTCCCCGATCGAAGCGTAAGTGGGGACCTTTAAGATTTCTTTACGTCGATATTTATATAAAGAATTGATATTCAGGTATTCGCATATCATATTATTGTTTTTTTTCTATGTTCTTAATTTTCCCTAATTTTCATCATACCTTTATCCGTGAACGTTTCGTTTTTTTTTCATCGAAATACGATAGTGACGTTTCGTAATTACCGAAAAGAAATCTTAAAGGTCCCCACTTACGCTTCGATCGGGGCACAAAATTACGTAACTTTTTACTTCTCGGGAGATGTTGCAAAATAAATTTTTCGTTCCTTATCCAATATGTGAATAACTGATTATTATCTATTCTTTACAAACTTAGATACTATATTTATTTAAATTAATTTTTTTTTATAGTTTAGTCTCCCTTAAATTTAAATTTCTACGATAAATAATTTTTAGAGGTAACTAAATTAAAAAAAAATAAAAAATATTTCACGACGCCCATTTACCTTGGAAACGTCGTCGTCATATAGTGACGTTTCGTAAAGGCCCAAAATAAATGAATCTACGAGTTTAGAATCCATTTTTTACGCTTAGAACAACGTTAAGCGTAATAATCGTTTCAATAGTGACGTTTCATAGGAACCGTTTATAACTCGAAAGATCTAATTCAAAATCGCTCTCCAAAAAGTCGACATCGGGAAAATTTAAAATTTTTTTTTTTTTAAAATTCTGACTTCGACCTTTCGACTAATTATATAACGGTACAGAATGAACGTCACTATAATAACGATTAATAAGCTTACGATAGTTCGTCCTTTGAAAAATATTGCCGTTTTGAATCGTCGAGGTTCGTTTTTATGGTAATCGAGAAACGTCATCATATTATAGTGACGCCGTCTAGGGATTCCGGCCTCGATTTATCCCCTTCGAGGGTTGTATTGGTAATTACGAAACGTCACTATAGTATTTTGAGGAAAAAACGAAAAGTTCACGGATAAATGTATAGGCTTTAAGCGATTTTTTGCTATAGATGTAGTTTATTAATTAGGACTTTAAGAAAAATTAAAAACGAAGAAAAAAATATATATCCAATATGTGAATAAACAATTATCAATTCTTTACAGACTTAGATTCCGTAGTTATTTTTTTTTGGTTTCTCTCGGAAAAAAAATTCGCTTAAGGAACAAAAAATTCATTTTGCACCATCTCCCGAGAAGTAGAGAGTAACGTTATTTCGCTCCCCGGGCGAACCGTAGGAGGATACCCTTAAGATTTTTTTTCGTTAATTTTTTAAGTGTACTATATTTATATTAATATTTTTTATAGCTCAGTCTACCTTAAATTCCATTTTCTACGATATATAATTTTTTTAGAGGTAACTAAATTAAAAAAAAAAATAAAAAATATTCCACGACGCCCATTTACTTCGGAAACGTCGTCGTTATATAGTGACTTTCGTAAAAAAACCAAAATAAATGACTCTACGCGTTTAGAATTCAATTTTTACGCTTAGAACATCGTTAAGCGTAATAATCGTTCCCATATTGACGTTTCATCGAAACCGTTTATAACTCAAAGGTTTAATTCAAAATCGCTCTCCAAAAAATCGTTTTGGGAAAGAATTGAGAATTTTTTTTTCAAATTTTGACTTAGACCTTCGACTTAGAAATGGTACCAAATAAACGTCATTATAAGAACGATTAATCGCTTAACGAAAGGTTGTCCCTGAAAATATTGGCCGTTTGATCGTTCGAGGTCGTTTTTATGGTAACCGGGAAACGTCATTATATTATAGTGAAGCCGTAGAGGAAACCCGGCCTCGATTTATCCCCTCCAAGGATCGTCTTGGGGTAATTACGAAACGTCAATATAGTATTTTGAGGAAAAAAACGAAAAGTTCACGGATAAAGGTATAATGAAAATTAAGAAAAATTAAGAACAAAGAAAAAAAACAATTATATGATATGTGAATACCTGAATATCAATTCTGTACATAAATATCGTTATTTCGTGCCCCGAACGAAGCGCGAGGGGGTACCATTAAGTTTTTTTAAGTTAATTTTTAAAGTGTACTCTATATATTATTTTTTTTATAGTTTAGTCTCCCTTAAATTCAGTTTTCTTTGATAAATAATTTGTAGAGGTAACAAACTAAAAACAAAATTAAAAAAGTTCGAAAAGAGCGGCTATGCGGCGCCCATTGCTAAAATGTAATGCCTGCGATATAAGGTCACGGATGTTCTCGAGGGTCTGAGCTTTACGACACCCTGAATTTCCATTCTAAAAAATTATAAAATTTCCAAAAAATTTTTTTTGTTCTATGTGGAAATTGGTGTTTTTGAGGCTTGTTTTCTTGCTAATAGCTGAAAGCAACATAATGAAATTATTTATAGAGAAGTTAGAACGTAGTACAGACTATAAAAATGTTAATTGTCGGCCCCTTACTTCTTGTGCCTAGAAGGATATTTTCCTTTAAAATTGTTAATTTGTAAATTTTTTTTAAAAAAAAATAAATATATCGGAAACGGCCGCTTTGGTGCTAAAGAAATAATTTATAATTTCAACCTGCTAGGTTCTACAGTTTTGAATATATATAAACATGGCAACATGGCATCTTCAACCTAGGCATGCTATTTTCTGGCCTAAATTCCGTGTTTTTTTATTTTCGGTGGAAAAAATTTCTAAAGGGAACAAAGAATTAAAATTTTGGCACAAATCTATAATAAAGGGTACGTTTTTTTGTGCTAACGCCTTAGCATAGGATTCCTGAAATTGGATTGTTGATGCTTGTTTTCTTGCTACCAGCTGAAAATTGGGAAGAGAAAGAAATTATACTAGGTTTTGTTTTTCTCCGAAGGATAGTGTTAAATTCACAAAGATCTCCTATCTTCGATTTGAGGAAACAACCATTTTTTATATTCGCCCTTCGTATATTGGTTTTAAAAAAGTTCGTGAATTTAAAACATTTTTATTACTTAAATTTTCACGTGGGCTTTGTTTAATTATCAATGAGATTCATTTTATTGTTTTACATAAAATCGCACATTGCTTTCAGATGTCGTGACAAAACATTTATAGTAAAAATATGCGTTTAAACATAAAATTTTTTAAAAAGTTTAATTTCATAGGAACAATTTTTAAAAAAAGGATCTAAAATATTAAATAGAGTACATTTATATTCAATGAAGGAGCCAAAAATTGACGTTTTCAGTGCTAGAAGTTGGGTAATAAAAAGCCGAAAGTGTATATGAGTTTATTTTAACAATATAGAGTATTGAAATAAATCAAAATTCAAAAAAATACATTGAAGAATAATTTTTTTATTAAGGACTATTCGTTAACTCTTGACAATTTTTATCTTAAGCGTTATTTGCTTCCATTTCTTTTAGCTCTTTCAAAAATTCTTTCAGTTTCGATTTGCTCAAAATAATTTCTTTAAACCTTTTCACTTTAGTCGCAAGTATATCATTTTCTTCTTCAAGAACTCGCCTCGATTTATTCAATCTTTTCATTTTTTCTCGCCGTTCCACAGGCGTTAAACGACTGCTCCTCAATGCATATTTATATCGTGGATGGGGTGCGGCAAAGCTTCGCTTCGCATTTGCTCCCTCGTTACGATGATCGTTGTTTCGATGTGAACTACTTACTATGGAGTTTCTAGGGTTTGTGCTTAAAGACAAACTTGCAACGGGTGAAATACTGAGAGTTCCGTTTGCAATTTGGTGCTCGAAATTAAAATTTACAATAGGGCCCAAAATACGTGCGCAAGCGTTAATCTGTGCCACATTCAAACACACGGGCTTTAAACTCTTATCTTGACCACTTCCAGGAATTCTGACGAGTGAACGTTCTGGTTTTCCTATTTCAAATGAAGGTGCCATTTCTATTTTTCAGTTCAAGGAAGGATTACACTACCTTGCGGGTTTAGTAAAGAGTGCAACTATTTGCCATTATATTTGAGAGTTGATAAAGATTTGAAACCACCTTTATTTAATCTGCAGAAAAAATAGTGTAATATATATATATATAGTGATATATATATATATATATATATAGTAAGTATATATTTAATATATATTATTTATTATTTTATATATATATATATATATATATAGTTTATATATATATTATATATATATTATATATATTATTATATATATATATATATTAAATATATATATATTATATAATATATAATATATAATATATTATTATATATATTATATATATTATTATATTATATAATATTATATTATATATATATATTATATATATATATTATGAATATATTTTTCTATTTTCGGTGCGTTACCTTAGCGAGAAATTCAACGTAATTTAGTACTTTGTCGCCATTTTAATAAATTAAAAATTTAAAATTTTATTATAGTGATGTCATTTATGTTTGTGTGTTAATCAAAATTTAACGCCTTCGTTCCATTTTCAATGCGCTACACTTTAAAAATTAACTTAAAAGCATCCTAAGGGTACCCCCTCGCGTTTCGATCGGGGAACAAAATAACGTTACTTTTTACTTCTCGGGAGATGGTGCAAAATAAATTTTTCGTTTCTTAAGCGATTTTCTTTTTCGTTGGAATCAGAAAATAATAATTACGGTATCTAAGTTTATAAAATGAGTAACCGTTAATGTTAAAAAAAGTATCTAAAATGTGTTTATATTCATTTTGGATGTCAATATTAAGTCACTCACCGAATGTAAATCTGGCGTTTATTTCCAGCTATCGGGTAAATCAAAGGATTTTTTTCCATCTTAATTGTGAAAGAATGGAAATTTGGTGTGTCGGAAAGTTCTGTCTTTCGAGAACCCTGAATGGTCTTATATCACAGACATTACGTATTTGCACTAGGGATGGCATGGCCCGCCTTTTCGCATTCGAACCCACAAATATAACATTCTTGAACAATTCCTTAATTAAGGTAGGAATTTCTAACTAAGGTAACGCATTTAAAATCGAATCCCGTTGATGAAGAGTAAAATCTTCTGTGACTCATTCATTTAAAATGGGGGCCAGGCCTTTAAGTGCTCAGCAATTATGGGATGAGAAAACCGGGTGCTTTAAAAACTAGGCTTCAAGCGTCCTTTTTTTGGAACGTGGATGGCTTAGTCACTTAGTGGATAAACCACCGGTTACTGTTAACTCAGCAACGCGGAGTTCCAGTGTTCGAATCCCACTGATGAACAGTAAAATCTTCTGTGACTCATTTTATAGACTTATATACCGTAATTATTATTTTCTGGTTCCCTCGAAAAAGAAAATCGCTTAAGAAACGAAAAATTTATTTTGCACCATCTCCCGAAAAGTAAAAAGTAACGTTATTTTGTGCCCCGATCGAAGAGCGAGGGGGTACCCTTAGGATATTTTTAAGTTATTTTTTAAAGTGTAGCGCACTGAAAATGGAACAAACGCGTTAAATTTTGATTAACACACAAACATAAATGACATCACTATAATAAAATTTTAAATTTTTAATTTATTAAAATGGTGACAAAGTACTAAATTACGTTGGAATTCTCGCCTAAGGGTAACTGCAACGGAAAATGGAAACATATAAATATATATATATATATATATATATACTATATGATAATTAATATATATATATTAGGGGGTTCGAGCCGATATTATTATTATTAATTTTTATCATTATTATATTCCTATATATGAATTATTTATATTTTCAGCTTTCAGAATATTATGTTTTATTCCAAACCCGTCATATATATTGACTTTGATAATATATTAATTGTTTGTATTAGCGAGGTATTATTAATACTTATATACGAAATAATTAAAACTTCTCGGTTAATGTATCTACAACGTTTAGAAAGGAGTTTTTTTGTATTTTGTAATAATTTTTCTAGTTATGCATATTATGGTAAGACATATTATATATAATATATGTTGAGCTATATAGCCTCTCACAGGGAAATCTTATGATCTCGAGTTAGTTGCTATCGATATTTGTACTGGACCCGTGTTCAATAGGCGCTCGTTCCATTTTAGGTGCGTGTCACTTTAGAGTAACGTAATATTTATTTCACTTATTAAGTATTAACGTAGTATTCTTCTATTATTTGAGATCGAATATACCGCTTAAATTTTTCGTTGTTTCGCTGCTGAAATATCTAAGCTTACATTGGACTTCAACAGTGAACTTGTATTTGATGATTATGAGTATGTTTTATCCTGAGAATGGTGTGCGAATGATAATAATATATTGCTGATTTTATTGATCGTGTAGAGTTTGTAGATAATATCTAGCGAAAACAAATAGAAATAAGGGTGTTCTAGGTATATTTATTAATGTGCTCAATAGCTTTGAATTATTTATAAAACCTAAATATTTTGTCCTTACAGTATCCTGGTCTTATAGCATAGTCAGGTCCGTAGAATCCATTAATCACAAATTATTCTGAGATCCGGATTCATGTCGCGTCTTGTCAATTGCCGGTGAAATTTAAACATTGGAAATTGGTATCATGCTTTGTGAGAAAATATAACGGTTATTATCCAACAGAGGATAAAAAAACTTACGGGACAATTTCTCACGCGCGGCGACGTACAGAGACCTCTAGCTATACGGTCGCCATCTTACAGAGGATCATAACTATACATACTATATTTTGATGAAAAGACTTTGTCAAATTTGAGTACCATTTACGAATAAGCCATATTTATCCTGCAAGCTTGTTTTATCTTTCATTTTCACTCAATATTTTTTAAAATTGCACTCACCTCAGGTAACGTTTCCTTTATTGCGATTTTATTATGCGTTTTTGTTACACACAGATTTGATGTACCTCTGTTTCTCCTTATTTGGAATTAACTTTAAGAGAGTGGACCAGAAAACTCTTCCGGGTGAAATGATAACTGCGCTCACCTATGATTTATGTATAGGCTTAGGTATTTATTCATAACTTGTTAAGTGATGTGATATAGTGATTTCAGAGAGGGTACTCATCACAAACTCTATTGCGACCTCACGTACTCGAGTTAAGGGTAGCTGCGGTTACGACAACCACTAGATCATTATTCGTTTCTTATGGCTGCTTTGTCGTGTGGTGTGTATAGAAATTCGGGAGATAATACTCATAATAGAATTGGAGAGTAAGTTTCAATACATTTAGTGTGTAAAGCGAAACTATAGAGCTTGTAGGTCCTTAGGTACCCTAATTACTCTAGCTGTTTGCTCTCGTGGGTATTACGAGGGATTCTCTGGGATAAGTTTCAATAATTTCTGGAAAAACACCGGCTACAGTGAACAACTCGTATTTCTTACTGTTGCGTATGTTAACGTAGTGTGTTGGTAATTAACACATAGAATTACTGTGATCGTCTTTTTGTTTTTATTTATGCCCGGCTGATTACAAGTAACAGAATTAGCTTCTATATATTATGTTTGGAGTTGTGTCGCCCGTTTGACGAAACTTTTTTTCCGCGCTCACCGCCACAGAGATATAAATGAACACTCGGCCTTATCTTCACGAAGCTCGTAACAGTCTATAATCTAGCATGCCATCCTTACACTATGAGGGTTTAAGCAACATTATAATTGGATAGATTGAGATCTTGTGACTCAAATGTGACGAGATTTTCAAACCACTCTATTGGGTTTATTTTTCTTTTTGATATTCTCTTACAAAGCAGCCCTAAAATTCTTTGTTACATAGGGCAGCCAAAGAAGATCAAAATTTTGCTGAAGCATAAATAAAATTGCACTAAAGGGAACGTTACCCTGTGAATTTTAAAAAATTAAAGAAAAAAAAAATGGTTTATACCGTATGCAATTTTCAATGCCTATATTAGTTATGACCTAATGTAGGAGGCATGCTAAAGTTTTACGGCCTAAATTCGTTTTTTTTTTCTCTGTGGAAAAATTTCTAAAAGCAATCAATTTAAATTTTTGGCGAAAAACCATAATAAAGGGAACGGTTTTTGTTCCACCCTTACGCAACGGGGAACAGTTCACTTAGGTTTTTTTCCGAAATTTTTGAAACTTATTCCAGGAACCCCCTGTACCCCCGCAAACTATTGAGGAGTATCTAAGGACACTACAACTGATTTTAGTTTTATTACGATATTTTAAATTATTCATGAGTTATTGAAGTTTTCGGTTTCTCCCCCGAAAAAAAACAAAATTTCTCTTCTAGTGGGTGCGCACCCGGTCGCAAGAGTGGTGATGGGCCTTCGAACACTAAATATACAGGTTTGAAAATATAAGCCTGTACATAGGGCATCTTTCACCGGGAAGTTTCTGGCCTAAATTCTTTGTTAATAAAGGGAACAAGAGGATCAAATTTGTGACAAAAAGCATAATAAAATCGCCTTAAAGGGAACGTTACCTGGTGAATTTTAAAAATTCGAAGAAATAAAAATATTGGTCATGCGTAAATGCAATTTCAATCTATCAATTAGTTATGACCTACTGTAAGGAGGCATGCTAGTTTACGGCCTAAATTCCGTGTTTTTTTTATCTCTGGTGGAAAAAATTTCTAAAATGAACAATCAATTTAAATTTTCGGCACAAACCCATAATTATCAGTTATTTGTGAGCTCTTGTATATATATATAATATTTAAGATACTTTTTATAATATTTTTCGTTTTAATAAATTTAAAGTTTACAATTTAATACAATAGAGCTATTTTTTGTATGATAATCAAAATTAACGTATCATCAGCAATAATTTTTGACACCATCTCAATAAAAAATATATCATTATCAGTTATTTGTGAGCTCTTGTAAGGTGCGAACGAAATTATAGTTTTATAATAAAAAGTTACGTTAATCAATAAAAGAAAAATAAAGAATACGCATATATATATATATATATATATATATATATATATATATTATATATATATTATTATATATATTATATATATATATTATATTATATATATAATCATTATATATATATATTTATATATATATATATATATATATATATATATATATATATTATTTATATGTTTTCCTTTTGGGTGCGTTACCTTAGCGAGAATTCCTACGTAATTTAGTACTTTCATTTCATTTTAAATAAATTTATTTTAAATTTTATTATAGTGACGTCATTTATGTTTGTGTGTTAATCAAAATTTAACGCGTTGTTCCATTTTCAGTGGCTACACTTTTAAAAATAACTTAATATCTAAGGGTACCCCTCGTCTTCCGATCGCGGGCATACAAATAGTTCTTTTTACTTTTGGGAGATGGTAGCAAATAATTTTTTTTTCGTTTCCTTAAGCGATTTTCTTTTTCGAGGGAACCAGAAAATAATAATTACGGTATATAAGTTAAAATGAGTCACAGAAGATTTTACTGTTCATCAGTGGGACGCGTTGCTGAGTTAACAGTAACCGGTGGTTTATCCACTAAGTGACTAAGCCATCCACGTTCCAAAAAAAGGACGCTTGAAGCCTAGTTTTTAAAGCACCCGGTTTTCTCATCCCATAATTGCTGAGCACTTAAAGGCCTGGCCCCCATTTTAAATGAATGAGTCACAGAAGATTTTACTCTTCATCAACGGGATTCGATTTTAAATGCGTTACCTTAGTTAGAAATTCCTACCTTAATTAAGGAATTGTTCAAGAATGTTATATTTGTGGGTTCGAATGCGAAAAGGCGGGCCATGCCATCCCTAGTGCAAATACGTAATGTCTGTGATATAAGACCATTCAGGGTTCTCGAAAGACAGAACTTTCCGACACACCAAATTTCCATTCTTTCACAATTAAGATGGAAAAAAATCCTTTGATTTACCCGATAGCTGGAAATAAACGCCAGATTTACATTCGGTGAGTGACTTAATATTGACATCCAAAATGAATATAAACACATTTTAGATACTTTTTTTAACATTAACGGTTACTCATTTTATAAACTTAGATACCGTAATTATTATTTTCTGATTCCCTCGAAAAAGAAAATCGCTTAAGAAACGAAAAATTTATTTTGCACCATCTCCCGAGAAGTAAAAAGTAACGTTATTTTGTTCCCCGATCGAAACGCGAGGGGGTACCCTTAGGATGCTTTTAAGTTAATTTTTAAAGTGTAGCGCATTGAAAATGGAACGAAGGCGTTAAATTTTGATTAACACAAATAATGAACATATATAATAAAATTTTAATTTTAATTTATTAATTAACAAAGTACTAAATTACGTTGAATTTCTCGCTAAGGTAAGAAAAAAATAGAATATTATATATATAATATATATAATATATATAGTATATATATATATATAATTTTATATATATATATATATATATATTATATATATATATAATATATATAATATTATATTATATATATTTATATTATATTATATATATATATAATATAATATATTTATATATATATTAATATTATATATATATATTTATTATTTATTATAGTATTATAATAATATAATATATATATATATATTATAATAACATTTTCTGCAGATAAAAAGGTGGTTTCAATCTTTATAACTCTCAAATATATGAAATAGTTGCACTCTTTACTAAACCCGCAAGGTAGTGTAATCCTTCCTTGAACTGAAAAATAGAAATGGCACCTTCATTTGAAATAGGAAAACCAGAACGTTCACTCGTCAGAATTCCTGGAAGTGGTCAAGATAAGAGTTTAAAGCCCGTGTGTTTGAATGTGGCACAGATTAACGCTTGCGCACGTATTTTGGGCCCTATTGTAAATTTTAATTTCGAGCACCAAATTGCAAACGGAACTCTCAGTATTTCACCCGTTGCAAGTTTGTCTTTAAGCACAAACCCTAGAAACTCCATAGTAAGTAGTTCACATCGAAACAACGATCATCGTAACGAGGGAGCAAATGCG
>JABUQX010002990.1:0-17500 GCA_015478945.1 Trachelipus rathkii
CATAAGGTACAATTTCTTTGGTAATTTATATGTTATTTATTATTATCTTATTCTATTAGTGACTCAGCTGTTTATTACATTATAAATCTTAGTCTCATCTATAAAAGTAAGTTGCGCGATTTTACGTCGAAGTATTGAGAAGGGGAACTAATAATATATATATATATATATATTATTATATATAAATATATATTATATATATATATATATAATATTATATATATATATATATATATATATATATCATATCAATTAGAAGCAGGAAATGAATCGATAAATATATTTCGAGTGGTTCGTTATTATTTATTTCTATTGCCCTATCTCAATACAAACATTTCTTTAAATAAACGATGTGTTTAAATTAGATTACAATACTAGATATATTTATCATTATTTATTAAATGAAGAGTTATCAATAATCTTGTAACTTTTTGAAGTTTCTGTAGAATAATTGATCTTCAACCAGAGAATATTCTGAAATGAATTGAATGCCTAAAACTTCATTCGAGACTAAGATTATATAATCCGAGGACACACCACAGTTAATTTGCCGATGCCGTGAGATGTGATTATTGGGACGTGATTGAAATAAGAGAAGATATATTACTCAATGAATTTCTTTGCTCTCTAGAACTATGACTTATGACGCATCTTGAGTCAGATGATGAAGAGAAGGAAAGAAAAATACGAGTCTTTAATCATCACTCACTCTACATTTCATCATTATCATATTTTCGACTGAATAAAAATAAACTCACTGAATAAAATACACGATGTCGTTTGAAGCATAAAAAAAATTATTCTTTTAATAAGTTGATCTTGGTTTTTGGGTTGATATTTGAGATTAAATTCTAAACTCCTAGATATACAAAAATTCATATGAATTAGATAATTAATTACTATTTTCACTTATTTAAATTTATTTTTTATAATTCTATAATAAATATATATTATATCTAATCTCATATTTTAATATATTCCACGTTTTTAGATAAATATAAACGCTGACACTGCTCTGCTAAATATGGTGTATTACATAGCCTCCACCCCACTTTAATCCTCTACGTATATGGTAGCCCTCATCATTGGCCGGGTTGGAGATAACCCTTACATACTCCTGCCAACTGGTTTACCTGGTGGAGTTCATGGTGGTCCTGGAGTTCATCCGCATCAACTTTCCACCACCAGTAAAACTATCGTGACCAATGAAACATAATTACTCCGAATAACTTTAGCATAAAGTATATATATTAATAATTATTAATATATATATATATTTAATTAATAATATAATAAATATTAATAATATATATTATTATAATAATATATATTAATATAATATATAAATATATATATATTAAATTTATATATATATATATATAATATATTATATAATAATATATATATATTAACAATATATATATATATATATAGTATATATATTATAATATAATTTATATCTATATATATAATATATATTAATATATATATATTAATATTAACTTAATTAAATATATATATACTACACATATTATATATATATATATATATAACAGAGGTGGGCACGATCCGTTACTCCGTTACTATATCAAGGAACTTAGATTTATTTTTTTGAGTAACGGAGTAAAGGAACTCCGTTACTTTTTCTTCATGTAAAAGCAACAATTGAAATATAAGTTCGTTAATTTTTATCCTCCAGTTACTTATTACTTTTTAGTCCGTTACATTTAGTCTTTGACTTTCTTATTGAATGATTAAGTTCATTTCTATTTTTACAACAAGTAACAAGCTAAAAATAATTTTTAATATATAATATTAATCACATATATTAATTATATATATAATAATAATAAATTTATTAATTATAATATATAAATTATTATATATATTATATATATAATATTACATATATATATATATATATATATATATATATTAATTATAATAATTATATTATATATAATATTATATATATATATATCTATATATATTAAATATATATATTTAATATTATAATATATATATTATTGTGAAATGATTTATGGTTTCGTAATGCGAGACAACTATATCGATCTCAATATCTTATTAAAACTAATAGTTAAGGTAAAAAAGGAATAACATAGTTGTTGGAATCCTCGGCAAAATTTGAGTTCAGGCGGTTTAGTATTGTATACATACCTTTAAGGCTAGAGGATTCACAAATAACTATTGCTAAAATAATGAAAATCATCAGGTACAATAAACATCTGGAGAGATAATGCTTAGTACGAGAGCGAAAGTGAATATCAGTTTTTGTAACTTAGTGAAAATTTGAGTCATAGAGAAAAAATGTAAATAATAAAAAATAAAAAAATAAATAAAATAAATAATAATTTTATAGGCTATCTTTCTATATTAATTATCTAGACGAATAGCAAGCAGACAGGGACATAATAGTATATATACTATTATTTGTAATAAGGTATGCTGAATGGAGAACAAATAGTGGGGAGCCATCTGAGCCGACGGGAATCAGCAGGGGTGGTACTTGTTGTCATACAATCGTAGGAGGCAAGAGAGGCGGAGGACCCGCGAAAAGAAACTTCAAATACCTCACAAGTAAGAGAGAGAGGAGTGGTTGAGAAGAACACTCCACACAAAGATAGAAGAGATGTGTGGAATTAGTTAACTATTATCGGTATATTCCCCGGAATAGAGCCGAGGAAAGAGAGCTACTCTTTGAGAGTACTTGTCCAATTTCTGGTGTGTCTGTTTCTCAGTTACAATAACCACTTGAGAGCTTGTTATTTATTTAAATATATAATAGATTAAATGATTCAAAAATTTTTAAACATTAAAAGAGTGTTATTCCATTTTATTCTGAGTTAACCATTAAACAGTTAATCATACTGTTGGCTTCATCTAAATCAATCACTCATAGCGGTAATAAAATTATTAAGGCATACATGATATACTGTGTGATTTATTTTTTTAACGATAGTTTCCGTAGTGGTAGATACTTCTTCACGCGAGATTCTCCAATGTTCTGCCTTATTCGCTGTAGCTCATTTAGTAGTTGTTTGAGATTAATATGAGAGTATAAACTAATATCCTACTATCCTTCTTTTTTTTTTTTTTTTTTTTATAACATTCGGAGGTCCCTCTACGTAAACTTGCGCGAACTCTTCTCTGCTAGTTAGGTGTCGTCTCAGAAGGTGTATTCTCCCTCCTCTCTTCTTCCATGTGCGGTATGTGTATGTTGTGTGTTAGAGCGAGAACTATCGCAATTGTGATTACTCGATCGTGCTCGTGTCCGTCCTATAACGCTGAAGTCTCATCGTATTATATAGACATTTATATCCTTATGTTAAAAATGTTCCACAGGATTCCAAAAATGTATTACCTTTCGCTGTAGCTATTGTAGACTTATTGTAGTTTTTTGAGAGATATTAATATTTTTTTTCTTTTTTTTTATTTTTTTTTTTTTATTTTTTACATTTTCCGTGATATATTAAATATAATATTAGGACCTAAGCAAATTATCCTACCAAATGTATTATCCAGTTTTACTGGTAGCTATCTAATTAGTATTTTTGGAGTATTCATATATGACGGATATACTCAATAAACGTTACTGGCCCTATATATATAATATATATATAATTAATATATAATATATTATAATATTATATATATATATATATAGTAGTAGTATAAGACCTGTTAAAGAACCATGAGCTGAGACCCCAACCATTTTTGCTTACTAAATTTTCAAATGATTGAATAATTGTGGAAAAAGTACTAGTATATAGAGTATTACTAATTAGCGTACATAAGTGAGACATTCAATACTACTGAGTTGAATCACGAGTTGTGTGAGTTATACGTTTTAATAATATAAATAGATTTAATATGAGCATTATTTGATGATATATATATATACTATATTATAATTAATATATATATATATTATACTATATCTATATATAAATATATTATTACTTTCAGCTTTGCTTTTAACTCGTTTAGTTTTTCGTAACTAGTTTGTAAAAAGTATTAAGAAGCAAATGTGTAAAAAAAATGTTATTCTGAATATCTAATCAAGTAATTTACTCATAATATAACTATATAATATTATATCTTAATCTATACTCTATATATATATACTTATTATTACTATATATCTTACTATATATATCATATATAATACCGGATATGACTATACTTACGATATTTATGGAAATTTCTGCCCTTATTTTTAGTTACTGAACAAATTTATTGCAATTTAAAAAACTTTTTATTCATCTTAAATTTAAACACCGTCAGCAACTTGAAATTTTCAACTAATATCACAAAATTGATCTTCAAATTAACACGTTATTATTTAAAATGAAAACAATCTGTGTAATACAGAGCTTTCGTCCTATGTGGAGAGACTCTTCGGGGTAGGTGGTTAAGCAATCAACGAGAGTCAAAGATTGAGAGTTTCAGACTGTCTGCAAATTTTGAAGTTGGTTGGCTTTTTTCTATTATTTTTTTATAGAAGTATGTTTCCTTCATTATGTTCAACTGTATCAAATCTATCTTAGCTTCACCATGCTGTCTATTATAATTATCCCAATTCATTATACAAAATGATTCAACTTGTTTTCTAAGATCGGTTATCTGACGTGTTGAAGATTTTAGAAAACAAATTTAATCATTTTGTATAAGGAATTGTGGTTAGTTCTATGGTAAGTGAGAGCAGAATTTTTATTTAGGTGCTAAGATCACTATTGTGCTGTTTGACCTTCCGGGCATCATCTTGTTTACCAAATAAGTTAAATTGCAGTCCCGACAAGGTATGGAGTATACGCATTCTGTGACATCATTGTTTTGATTTTAAGGGGAAGAAGGACTTTTTAATGGGAAAGTATTTGATTGTGTAAAATAGATGTTCTTATTTAAAAGAAATGTTTTAGAGGACGCTGTTGGTTGGGGGTGCAGGCATGGGCAGATAATGCCTAAGGGGTCTGGGGGGGGGGGGGTTTAATATTATATGGAGTAAAATTTACGTTTGGCTTTTTTTAAGGCTGTAATTATGGTGTGATGGGGATATAGTAGATTTTTGAAATGTGGAAAAAAGGGGTCAAATTCTATTTTTAAGAAAGGGGGGAGCATATAACGTAGGGCACGAAGGAACAAAGAGGAAAGTGTGCAATATTATGATACGTAGCATTACCATCGACTCTGCAGGCGTCGAGGTTTTCCATGGATTCTACTAAATCTTGAACCGAATGACATTCTTATGGGTGGAATCAGGGTGTCAAATAATTTTTTTTTTTTTCTTTTTTTTTTTTTTTTTCAGATGGAGGCAGAATCATTTAGGTGAGGACCTTAAATTAGCATGGACGCTAGAGAACGAACTACACCAGCCTCCTCTACCAGGACATCTTTTCCTTTCAAGCAATAGGCAGAATTTGTTGAATCTTGTCATAAAATATAATACACCCCTTCCTAGTTCTGCTGCTGTGGAGCGAATATTAAGTATTGGTTGGGATATTTTAAGGGCAAAGAGGTCAGCCTTAACTGCTTTTAATTTGAGCAGCTAATCTTTTTTGAAAGGTAATACTGGCATCTCTTGTGCTTTGAGAAGACATTAAGGGGGTAGAGGAAAATCTTGAATTTTTGTAATATCTCATTCAATTTTTCATATATATTATAAATAAATTTCTATTTATGAATATATACTAATTTAGTAATTTAATATTAAAACTTTTTGTGAAGTGCACATTACTTAGCGGAAGAGTGCGTATTAGCGGAAGACGTGCGGACGTGCCGACTTGCGATAGCGGAGGTTTGTTGGTCTGAATAAGTGCGAGGAGCGCTAGCGGACTACGCTTTCTCGAGGTGCGGAGGTGCGCTAGCGGACTACCATTAAATGAGGGGGTGCCTCACCCTGATATATATATATATATATAATATATATATATATATATCTATATTATATATATATATTATATATATATATATATATATATATATATATATATATAATATATATGTTCGGGCTAGGGTTGTGCTTCAAAGAAGTCCTCGCTAAAATTAGTTTTAAAACTCAACAGTTTTTACAATGTTAGATAAAATTCTTCAGAAGTAGAAGTGTAATTTTTTATTTCTTAGTATGGCAATGAACTTTGGAATTTTGAAAATCTATTGTGTACGATATCACTGTAATTAAAAGAATGTAGTATACAGTTTATAGACTGCAGCAAGACATATTAATTCCATGGAAGAGGTGAAATTATTGAAATGTCTTTAAATCAATTGTTGTAGAGAGGCTCGTCAGAAACAACTTTTTATTTCGAAGTAAGGTTGTTTATATGCATAACAACACAAAAGAAAACTATCCATAGACCATAAGGAAAGACCCTAAGGTTTAACTTTGTATAGAAGTTCGTAAATTTAAAGAACTTTTTTAACATTTAGAAGTTTCTAAGAATATTCGTTTAATAAAGCTTTGCTGAAAATACATTATATAACTTAAAATAAGCTTATGTGATAATTGTTTCGTACTTGCCATTTTGGGAGCATAATATATTTAAGATACGTTATTGAGTAACAATATTGTTAATTTAAAAAGTATTATCGTCATTTATTGACGGAGATTATTTGTAAATATAAGTTATAGTTTGAGAAATCTTCGTTTGAAAATCTATTGTGTGCGACACTGTAATTAAAACAATGTAGTGTATAGTCTGTGGACTGCAGCAAAACATATTAATTCCATGGAAGTTGTGAAATTATTGAAATATCTTTGAATCAATTGTTGTAGAGAGGCTCGTAGAGACTGCTTTTATTTCCGAAGTAGGGTTGTTTATATGCAAAACAACACAAAAGAGAACTATCCATAAACCCTAAGGAAAGACCCTAAGGTGCTAACTGTGTATAGAAGTTTAAAAATTTAAAGATCCTTTTTTTTCTTTATCATCTAGAAGTTTCTAAGAATATTATTCCGCTTAATAAAGCTGTGCTGAATATACATTATATAACTTGGAATACGTTTAAGTGATAATTGTTTCGTACTTGCTGTATGGAAGCATAATACATATTTAAGATGCGTTATTAAGAAACAATATTGTTGTTTAAAAGTATTGTTGTCATTTATTGTCGGAGTTTGTTGTAAACATAAGTTATTGTTTGAGAAAACGTGTTGAAGGTGGGAATAAATATAAACGTTCTTTTTGTCATCAAATTATTTGGAATTGAGCTAAAGGAGAGGAAAAAATAAAACTGGAATTGTGAAATTTATATTGTATATGGAAGTGATTTTAAGGAGTTTTAAGTAATTAATAAAGTTTTTAATAAATAGATAAAGTTTTATAAATAAATAGATAAATAAATAGATGAGTAGATAATAATAGATAAATTTTATAGATAAATAAGTAATTAAAGGTTTTTAATAGATAATTAAGTTAACGGGTAATTTTAAAGAAAAAGGAAAAGAAACAAGGAAGGGAGGGAAGGAGGGGGGGAGGAGGAAGGGGGTGGGGATAGATATAAATTGACAGTGTGGGTTTAACCTTTTATTGTTTTTATATTATTTTAGCCGTATTTTGTTGTTGTTTTTTGTGGGTTAGTAAAACATATGGTAGACAATTCTGACAAGAAGCCCAAGTGAAATGGGGCTAATAGCGTACAGCATGATGAGTTACTATACTAGATAGGGAAATGATTGGGGAAGGAGAGTGGTATTTAGGGTGGGGTGGTATGAATGTGGAGAGGGGTACGAGGATTTGAAGAGGGAGAAAGTGGGGGAGATTGGGAAAAAAAGGTTGGAATTAGTGACATATTTCTGAAGAGAAAGAGGGAGATGAATTTTGGAGAATACAAGGGTATGATATGGGGTGAACGAGAGAGTGAGGGCGAGGGAAGGGTGGATAGTTATGAGGAAAGAGATGTGGGACAAGGTGAAATTGTGTAACTAGGTGAGTTCTAGGATAATGTGGGTAAAAGTGAATTTCGGGGGGGAAATGTGGGTTTTATTATGTGATATGCATCCAGTGAATGGAGGAAGGAGGAGGAGAGAGGAAGAGTTTAGGGAAGCTGTGTGAAAGTAGGGACGTTTTGGGGTAAATGAAAAAATTTGTCTATTGGAAGATTTGAATGCAGGAGTGGGAAGGGAGGGGTGGGAAGAATAATAGGACTATTTGGGGTAGGGGAGAGGAATGCTAATGGAGAAGTCTGATAGAGTTGTTGTCGAAAGAAGATGATAGTGGGGAATACTTGGTTCAAAAAGTGAGAATCATAAGTATACATGGAGAGTGAGATTACGGGGGGGAAGGCGTTACTAGATTATGTGTGTGTAAATGGGAAATATAGAGGTAGATTATTAGATGTAAATGTATTTAGAGGGGCGGAGAGGGGGATATCGGATCACTATTTGGTGATTGCCAGGATAAGGGTGGGAGGAGAGGTGATGGTTAGGGAAAGGGGAGAAAAGAGGAGAGTGGAAGTGATAAAGGTGGAAAAATTGGAGGAGATAGTGTGTGGGAGGGAGGTTAGGAGAGGTATGGAGGACAGGTGAGACGTGAGAGGGACGGGAATTTGGGAGGTGGAGGGGGAGTGAAGGAGATTAAGAGGGAGTATGTGAAGAGGCTAGAAGGGTATGTGGTGTAAAGGGTGGGTGCAAGCAGAAGGAAAAGGAGTGAATGGTGGAGTGAGGAGTGAAAGAGTTGGTGAAAAAGAAAAAGGAGGTCTATGTGAAAATGGTTGGGAAGTAGGAGAAGAGCAGATAGCGGTGGGAGCAATATATTAAAGGTAGAGTGGAAAGCAGAAGGTTAGACAGTTATCAGGGCAAAAGGGGGAATAGAGTGTCGGGAGAGTGCGGAAAATTTTGAATCGGGAGTAGTATGTTCTGAAGAATAAAAAAAAAAGAAGAAGGAGGGGTTGGGGAGAGGATTAAGGGAGGAGATGGGGATTGGATAAGGAGGAGAGGATAGGGTGATGGAAGAGGTGGGGGGAGTACTTTAGTGGACTATTGAATGAAGTGGTGGGGTAGGGGAGGAAGAAATGCAAGAGGGGAGGATGGAAATGAGTGGGGGGGGGGGAGGAGGATGACATACAAATGGAGGAAATTATTACGGCTGTGAATAAAGGAAAAAAAGGGAAGTCCGAGGTCTGGATGGTGTGAGAATGGAAATGTGGCAGAAGGAGGTAGAGGGGTGCGGAAATGCTGTATAGGTTAATAAGCATATGTTGAGGAGTGGTGAGTACCAAGGGATTGGAGGATGTTGTTTTGGTTCCTCTGTATGAAGGGAAAGGGGAATAGGAATGGAATGTGGAAAATTATAGAGGTATATGTCTTTTAAGTGTGTAGGGAAAGTGTACGGAAGAATACTGATTGAGAGAGTAAGGGTTTAACGGAGGGGAGAATGGGGGAAGAAATTGAGGTTTAGGGAGGGAAAGAGGGTGTGTGTAGTGTTTACACTAAAGATGTGTGGAAAGTATAGGAGGAAAAGGGAAAGTGTATGGGTGTTTTTTAGAATTAGAGAAAGCATATATGATAGAGTAAATAGGGGTGAATTATGGAGGGTGGTTGGAGGAAAATGGGGTGGGGGGTAATTTAGGGAAGGGTATTAGGGTTTTATAGGGATAGTAGAATGTGTGTGAGAGTGTTAGGTAGGGGGTAGTGAGATGTTGGGATGGTGTGGTGGATTGAGGCAGGGTGTGGTATGTCGCGTGGATATTCATTTGTCTATATGGAGAGTTTCTGGCAGAGGAATGGTGAGGGGGGGAAGGGGGGTGAATTGATGATGGGAATTGATAGAAGGAATAACATGATACCTTGTTTCTGAGATTATATCCACTCCTCAATTTGTGTGAGGTATTTGTGAGGGAGTTTGAGAGTGTGGGACAAAAGGGGCTTTAAAATAAAATCCAGGTAAGAGTAAAAGTGTTAAGTGTTTGAGGAGGGGAGGTAGGAGGAGGGGTTAGAGGTTAGAGTAAGGGGTGTAGTATTGGAAGAAGTAAAGAATTTTTAGATATTTAAGGGATGGAGTTGGGTAAGGGGGGAGGTATGAAGGAGGAGATAGAGCATAGAATAGGTGAGGAATGAGAGCTTTGAGTGGTCTGAGAGAATAATGGAAAGGGGGGATCTATCACAGAAAGTTAAGATAAGTATATTTGGAAAGAAATCTGTGTACCAGCGGTGTTGTATGGGTGTAAAACGTGGGGGAATGCTAGGTCCAGGAAAAAGTTGGAAGTATTTTGGAGATGAAGGGGTTGAGAGCGGTTTTGTGGGTTTAGTAGAAGGGAGAGGATTAGGAATAGGGTGGTGAGTGGAGAGATGTGATTGGAGGATTGGGTTGGTGGGAAGAGCGGAAAGGGAATGTTAAGATGGTATGGGCATTTAGTGAGAATGGAAGGAACAGAGAGTGGTTAGAAGAGTTTGGGAGTCGGAGGGGCTAGGAAGGAGAGGAAGGGGGAAAGCCAAGAAGGAGGTGGATGGATGGAATAAGGAGATGCTGGAGGGGCAGGGATGGGGAGGAGGGTAGGGGGTTGGCGAGGGATAGAGTGGGGTGGAGGAGGTTGGGTGAAGGGGAGATGAGAGGGGTGTGACTGAGGAGCTGGGTACGCACCGATACCCCGCAAGCGGACAAAGTGAATGTATAATATTAATAATAATATTATTATATATATATATAATTATATATATATATATATTATATATATATATATATATATATATATATATATATATATATATAATTTATATATATATTATATATATATTATATATATATATTTATATTATTATATATAATAATATATATATATATAATATATAGGCCTATATATTATATATTATATATATATATTAATATATATATTATATATATATTATATATAATATATTATATTAATATATATATTATTATATATATATACTATATATATATATATATATATATTATATATATAATTAGCAGGAAGTACTTAGAATAATGAATAGGAATGTTGCTTTCGTAGCTGATGAAATTGATGTGAGGAGCAATTGTAAATGGAAGATATGAAAATCTGGAACTAACTTGGCAGTAATGAAGAGGTGATAGTGAGATGTGTGTGGGTTTGATGGTGCAAGAAGGAATAGGTATTATAGGGATGAGGTCATTAGTAAACAGAGGTATTGGGTAGAGGAGAAAGTTGAGATGGTAAATCTGGCAGGTATAGATGAATTACGTAATGCTCCAGAGGAGGCGAGATGGTGAATTGATATGGATTTTGGAAGTTGGTGTAACAAAGTGTTTTTGGAGGGTATAGTTCCGAGGGATTAGAGTAGAGCAGTAATGTACCCTTATATAAGGGTATAGGAGGGATAAGGGTAACTGTAGGAAACTACAGGGGAATTATTTTATTAAATTGTAGTGAAGATATATACTCGTATTCTTGGTCGAAAAATGCGTTTGAGTGGCTGATAGAGCTGATTGTGAAGAACAAGGTGCGTTTAAGAATGGTAGAGGATGTGTCTGGATCAATCTTTAAATTGAAAAAATGATTGAGAAAAATGAGGGAGAAGAAGAATAAATTGGTATTTAGGTTTTTTTGTATTTTCAAACAGGCGTATGATATGATTAATAGGGAAGCTCTATGGCAAATGCTATTGATATATAGTGTTGGTGTAGGTTCTGAATGGAATGAAAAGTATGTATGCGATAGTGAAGCGTGTGTCAGAAGGAATGGAGTCAAAAGTGATTGGTTTAATATTAAATGCGGAGTGAAGGCAGCGGATGGTGTTATGTTTCTTGGTTATTAATTTGTTATATGGATGGGATTATGAAGAATTAGAGGTGGCGGTGGTAGGAAATGGTGTTCGATTGATGGAGAATTGGAAGAGAGTGGAGGGTGCCTACCTATTATATCGGATGATTTGGTTTTGTGTGGCGAATTTGAGAAAGTTTGAGAGGATTGGTAGAGAGGTTTGGCAGGGTGTGTTAAAAGATGTTTTGAAGGTAAACGTAGATAAGAGTAAGGTGTGTCCTCGCAGGTATAGTCCTCGGTGTGAAGTAGGTTAAATGGTGAGCAGCTGAAAAAGTGTCTGAGTTTAGATATTTAGTATATATTGATTATACTATATATATATATATATATATATATATATATTATATATATATATATATATATAATATATATATTATATATATATATATATATAATATATATACTATTTATATATATATAATATAATATATTATTGGGCAGGAAAAGGGAAAGGATGGATGCAGAGTGTGATCTGAAAGTTTTGTGAATGGCAGGAAGGTGGGTGGTGCAATAGGAACCGACCGGGCCCCGGCCCGGCCAGCGACCCCGGCCATTTTTAGCGAACCCGCAAATCAGGAAAACGGGTTTTCTAACGGGTTAACTGTAGAATTGTACACTAAGATACAGAGGGTTCAATCAACCCAAAATAAAAGAAATATCTTTTAATTTCCATTACTCTTTGTTAAAAATTGATGCAATAATTATAAAAACTAAACGAAATCACTTTTTTTTTGGTATTTCATGATTTCAAATAAAATTGAAAGGATATTATATATTTTTCCGAGTTTTTAACATAAAAATATTGAATTTGATATATCAAACGAATTCAGAAAAGGAATAAAATATAAATGGTGCAATTCGAATCTATCTATTATAAAAAGTAAGTATCTTCAAGAAAATCAAATATTTTCCGAAATCTCTTTTCTAAAATTATTTATTTAGTTGAATTAATATATATATAGTATTTTATATATATATATATTTAGTTTATATATATATAATATATATATTATATATATTTATACTATATATAATATATATTATTTATTAATATATAAATATATATATAATATATAATTATATATATTATCTATTATATATATATATATATATATAGTATAATATATTTAATATCAATTAGAATTCTTTAAAATCAATTATTCTTCTAAGAAATTCTTTCGAAATATATTTATTTACATTGAATTAATTAAATGTAGTCCTTTTTTAAGTGTATATTAATTATTGAATTATATTTAATTTTCATAATAAGTTTTTAAGGCTTTCAGTGTTTTTGACTTACATTTTCTAATTTTAGCTAAACCGGCCCGCCGGGGCGGGGCCCGGCCGGCTAAATTGAAGCGCCCCGGCCGGCCCGGATTCCCGCTTCTCGCCCTCGGTCGGTCCTCGTTGTCGATTTGGAAATCGTTGGTGGAGTGTAAAGGACTAAGTCTTGAGCCTCCGGTTCTTAATTGAGGGTGTGTTTTTTAATATATGATAGTTTGAAAATTTAATATACACAAATAAATTTTATAAGATACCGTAATTAATGTTATAGTCAATATAAGCTAAAAGTAACGGATAACGGGCTTCGTTTTTTTTCAAAGAAACGGATAACGAAAACGGAACTACTTTTTCGGCCGGTACGGGAGTACGATAACTGGAATACTTCTTTTTGAGTAACGATCCACACTCTGGATATATATATTATTTATATATATAGTATATATAATATATATGATATATATATATAATTTTTATCTATATATATATAATATTCTATATATAATATATATCTATATTATTATATATATATATATTATATATATTATTATATAATATATATTTATCATATATATATATATATATATATTTTATATATTATATATATATATAAAGCATGATTAACTCTTAGGTGTTTTTTTAAGGTCAGGCGATTTTTGATATAAGCAAGCATTTATTACGTGACATGTTGAATACTGAATAATATTCGGTCTTTGCTATCTTTATTTGTCGACTGATTTCGATTTCACAGCGACTTTCCCCTTTGTATTTGTGCTTTACATGATGTATTATTTCGGTAAGGGTTATAGGAGGAATTTGATTTTTAAAGCAATGTAAATTTATTTATTATTTATTTGCTATTATTATATAAATAAATATAATATAATATAATATAATATAATATAATATAATATAAATAAAATAATAAAATAATATAATATAATATAATATAATATAGTAAAATAAATAACAATATAATAAATAATATAATATAATAAAATATAATAGAGTAAAAATAATTAACAATATAATAAATAATATAATATAATAAAATTATACTAGTCTCCTTTACACATTTTTATATTTTCTTTTAGCGTTTAGAATATTTTCGCTATAAAATAGGGTGACCCCTTTTGTGCATTTCATGAGTTGCCACCTGTTAAATACTCTTGTATTTTCTCTCAAGAGATTGCTTATAGCTTTTTTTTTATTTTATTTCAATGTTTTTGATTTTTTTATTCAGGGTTTCCATAATTGATGATGTTCCACTTTTATAGATTTAAGTTCTTGTGTACTTCAGACATCTTTTTTTTTTTATTATCAGTTTTTAAAGTGGCTCAAACGGTAGAGCGACAGAGTCGCATGAAAGGGCCTGGGTTTGATCCTACTATATCGGATCCTCAGGTGAAATTACTAGAGAAGTTTCTCTCCTAAAATAGGGCTATGCCCGTGAGGTGTGAACTCTTTTTATTAAAAAAAATTAATAACGTAGAGCACCTTCTATTATAAATGATGCTATTTGTTCGTTCTTTTCGTCTACTTAAATGATCGTTTAAATGGACTTGGAAATTGATAAAATTATTTTTTTTTAGACCTAATCAAAATTCTTTAGCAGTTTATCTAAACACTATTAAACAAATGGATAGATGTTTTATGTTGCTTAAGATTAGGAGACGGGGCCCGGCCCGGCCAAAAATCAGGTAAAACCGGGGTTTTCCGGGGTTAACTGTAAATTTACACTAATAATAGAAGGCGTTAAATCAACAAATATAAAATACTTTAATTCCATTACTCCTTTGTTATAAAATTGATGCAAAATATATAAAAATACTAAATATAATCAATTTTTTTTTTGGTATTTCCTATGATTTCAATTAAAATTGAGGCCAATTATAATTTTTCCGAGTTTTCAACATGCAATATTTCGAAATTTGCATATGATAAAACGAATTCGGAAAAGGGAATAAATATAATTGTTAAAATATTAATGTATTATTTATTTCCAGTAAATAATCCTTTAAGGTCTTAGAATGTATTCGAATCTTTTTCAAATTATTTATTTAATTGAATTAATATATATATATATCATTATATTATTATATTAATTTATATTATATATATTATATATATATTATATATATTTATATAATATATATATATATATATATATATATAATATATATATCATATATTTTTTTTTTTTTTACGTCAACACCGCTCCGGCTAATCCTTATTCAAAGAGGAGGCGTAAATTAAAGAAGAAATACCCACTCTCCACCTACATAAATCTCTTCAGGTGAGCGCAGAAATAGGTTTTAATGTAGGATGATTAAATACAGTTGGGAAAACAGAAGGAGGCAAGGAGTCTCCACAGAACAGAAATAGCTGACTTATTAAAACATGAAAGTCTGGGGTTTTCAATACTCAAGCAACACTCATGCGAGAGCAAGGCCCCTTTTGAAACGAGGGCGACGCAAGGGTGGGTGGAATGCGAGAGGTAGCTCCCCCGACACTTGCCGTAGTACTATAGAAGAGAGAGAGCGCCACGTCCGTCGAGAGATAGGAGATTATGAGAATTAGAAAGTAAGGGACAGTTTTCAGTCTTTTAGTTTAAGACTCAACCCTATTCATTTGATGGGTGAATGTAATCCGCTTCTGATACGAGAACTGTACTCTATACAAGGTGAATAAGCCTTTATATAACTGGAGTAACTGTTTCAGAGGAAAATATCCCAGCAACTGAAAGAACTCACCAGCCTCTTGAGGAGAACTTAGCAACCATTGTATATGAAGGGTTTCAAGACATTTGTTGTTTAGTTGAGACCAATGAATGTTTATGTTATTCACAGGTGAGAGGTAGAGCCCGTCGAAGAAATAGGAAATTGGGGGTGTTTTAGAAGAGGGAAGATATGAAGAAGTTGAGTTTTAAAGAGTTAAACTTACAAGGTTGCGGTGACCCACGGGAATCCCACCAGATCGGCAAAGAAAGAATAGAAAGGCATGAACGACGAGAGCAGCTCTAAGATCAAAAGTAGGGCAGATTTGAAATAAGTGATAGAATGGAGAGTTGAGTCATCGGCGTAAAAATGGAACAGAGTTAAAGTACAGCTGAGGAATCGTTGATGAAAAGTTAGGATAAAGTTTGGAGATAAAACAGACTTTGAGGAACACCACAATTAAAAGAAAGAGAAGAAGAGAGACAAGCTCACAGTCCCGAAAACGAGTGCTGATATGAGCGACCAGAGAAACTAACATGAGTAAGCAAAGAGAAGGAGGAAACCCAAAGGAAGCTGGAGCTTTCGATGAGTAGCGACGCATCATAATCTCGGTCAAAAAGCTTTGATATGTCAAGGCGCCAACTGGCAAGACTCCCATAGTCTTAAGGGCAGAAGACATAAATAGTAAATAGGAAAGTTGTCACCAGTTGACTTCGAAGTCGAAAGCATACTGATGAACTGAAGAAGGGAATGAAGACTCCAGATATCCAGGAATGAGAGTTAAGAAGAGTTTCAAAAGAACTTTAGATAGAATAAAAGTGTGAGCTACAGGGCGATATTTTGAAGGATCAGAACGGCTACTTTCGGGATGGTTTGAACAAAAGCGCGGTTCAGCTGATGAAAAAGTATTAGTGTTAGATATATATACTTATATATATATATATATAATATATATATATATATATAATTAATATATATATATATACTATTATTATATATATATATATATATTATATATATATATATCTATACTATATCTATATTATATATAATTATATATTATATATTATATATATGGATAGATAACCTGATTTTCTAAAAAATCAATTATTTTCTAAAAATTCTTTCGAAAATATGTATTTAATTGAATAATTAAATATATTCTTTTTTATATAATTAAATTTTAATTAATTGAATTATATTTAATTTCATATTAAGTTTTACGACTTACATTTCTAATTTAGCTAACCCCGGCCCCGCCCCGGCCCCCGCAAAATTCCCGCCCCGGTCGGTCCTACTTAAGATAAACTCATATCCGGATTCATTGTCGTTTATATGCCTCCAATCCAATATACTATACCGATTGCAGTAGATTCGATCACATTTATAAAAAGTGAAATAAAAATGTGTAGGGTCAAATTTAAACGTAATAAAAAGAGCTTCAGCCCTTTAAAAATATTAAAAAATAAGTTTTAAATCTAATTAACTAACGTAACTCAATATAACTTTACTTAACGTCATGCTCACTTAAATGTTATTTATTTTTATATTTAGTAATTTTTTCACTTTGAATTGTTTAAAAAAAAGGCACCTCTGCACATCGCGCATTGTACAAAATTTTTGTTCGATAACGTAGGTTCAAAAAAATTTTCCTCATGCAAATAATCGACCACAACCCACACTCATGCATTCAACATGGGATAGTCATGATTGGCCCATGTGGT
>JABUQX010002990.1:22500-37854 GCA_015478945.1 Trachelipus rathkii
TAGGCGATCCTTCTTTACAGGAGTGAGCAGTTCACTCAACTGCTGTGATTGCATATTTCAGAATTTACTTCATGGTAAATTCCCAATATCTTTCCAAGAAATAAAACAAGACAGGTCGTCTATTTTAATTATTCCTATTGGCTTATGCTATTTGAATCTTATTACTCACCATATAGTTTATTAAATTTTCCTTGTTACTTGGAGTATGTTGCCTTAAATTTGAATAGACTTGTAAGGTAGTTTTTTGTTGAAGATTATAATCACATTGTTTTAAATTTATGGTTGCAATATGGAAATTATGTTGCACCCTATAGTGCAAGCAAAGAATCTGTTCCTTCTGTTGAAATTAATTTTGTAAATACTCTTCTGTTAAAAGCCTATCTATTGCAAAGTGTTCCCTAAACAAATAGAAATTTGTGTTATTAGCTTAAATTAGGTATATGTTAAATTTATTTTGATTAAAATTAAAATTCTGGTGCCTAATGAAAGACTGATAGTCTGATAGCCTACCTATTTCTTACAAATTATGCTTTGCTTGAGCTCTCACTGTTTGCCGAATAGGCTATTATTGACCTAGTTATAGGTTTACTCTTAGTGCTAGGGCATATACAAGCCCTGCATGTGTTTTGTGATAATCCTGTGCCTTAAATAACTTTTTGCTTAGGATTCTATTCTCGAATAGTATCTTCTCTTTGTATTTAGGCCTAATAATTATTTTATGCTGTAAATTTATGAGAATCGGTGATGGAACACTTCTGTTCTACTATTACCTAACTTATTGTGATAGTGAATGAAACATATTTTTAAATATTTTAAACATTGCTCTTATGCATTATTAGGCTTATTTAAAGTTAAACTAATTGCATTAAATTAATATGTGTGATAGGCTAATGCCATCTTTCTTTGCTTTAATATTAATTAGGACTATTGTCGTCAGACAGTTTCCGCATTAAAGATTTGTTTTAGGACTTCTATCTTTGGGTAGTGGTCTTCCTTTAAACATTCATATCTATATTTTTTGACCTATTGGTTTTAAAATTTTACACAACCTTTTATGCTTATTTGGCATATTTTGGAATAAAAATTCCTTTATAAATTTTATTTACGTACATTACATGTGTTTTTTAAACATTTACATGACCTTTGGCTTTTAAACATTTACATCTTACATATATGTGTTGGGTCCTTCTTTAATTGGCCTTTCGCTTTTAAACATTTACATGACCTTACATATATGTGTTGGGTCCTTCTTAATTGGCCTTTGGCTTTTAAACATTTACATGACCTTACATATATGTGTTGGGTCCTTCTTAATTGGCCTTTGGCTTTTAAACATTTACATGACCTTACATATATATGTTTGGTCATTCATTAATTGGCCTTTGGCTTTTAAACATTTACATGACCTTACATATATATGTTTGGTCATTCATTAATTGGCCTTTGGCTTTTAAACATTTACATGACCTTACATATATTTGTTGGGTCCTTCTTTATTTGGCTTTGGCTTTAAATATTTACAATAATTGACCATTTGCATGTTTTGTCCCTTTATATCAGTTGTCCTATGGGCAGTTTAACAATTATTTGACATTAAATACAGTACTTATACTTTTTATTTTGGATATCGGCTTGTTCGAAAAAAAAAATATATATTTTTGACCCATGTGGTATGTTATATATATATATATATATATATATATATATATATTATATATATATACTAATATTATATATATATATATAATATTATTTGACATTAAATACGGTACTTATAGTTTTTATTTGGCCATCGGCTTGTTCGGAAAAAAAATACTTTGACCCATGTGGTATGTTTTTATATAATTAAAAAAAAAAGGATTTTCTTTGAACCTTTTTACCCATTTAATTCTGGTTTAAACTGGTTGCTTATTGCACAACAGTGCTACCTTATACTCCTATTCCCTTTTTTTGTCTCTGGGTTTACAACAGTGCCTATTAGGTCTATATCACAAACATGGTTCAAAGCTAAAATCTTACTTTAAAATTTTAAATTATAAATTTATCGTTTTGATTTTACACACTTGTCCTTGTGGACTGCTTGAATATATTTGAGTAATTCATTCTGCTTTTCCATGCTTATTACCAAATGTTGAATATTTTGCTTTTATTATTGTACAACATATTGCTTGAACTCTTGCTTAGTACTGATTATTTAATCCTTTAATTTGGTCTCATGCATATGAGGTTACATTTATGTTTACTATAATACCTGGCATTCTTGCTGGACTTATTTTTTTATTGTTAATTGCATGGTATGAGCAATTGCATGTTGCTCTGGATTGAAAATGTTTTTAAAAATTGCTTACACTTTGAACACTGCTTCCCTTAATTTGCTGAAGGAGCATAAGAACATTTCTTATGTTCTTGTGCTTTCAGCAAATTCTTTTTGTCGGGAGGTTGTTAGAAATATTTATTCTTGTATTAAATCTTCCTATTATCCTATTAATTGCTTTTTATAAAACTAAGGGATTTAAAATAGTTACAAAAATTTAAGTATATTTCTTCTCTCTCTGTGTTTTTACACTAAGATTTAGAGACTTTCTTGGTTTGGGAAAATGTATTTAATTTGGCAACACCAAAAGTTTGTTTTGAAACTTAAAAACGAGGCACTTGAAAATTAAGAGTCAATTAAGTTAAATGTGAGATGATATATCTCCGATCTATTTTGTAGCATTATGCTATTTGTTGAAGTTATGACATTAAAAACTGAGTAAAGTATTTCTTTTATATTATTAAACTTAAGTTCTAGTTAGGCCAAAGTATTTATTGCCATATTAAAGAAAGAGGAATTGTTCAATATAAGCTTACAATATAAAATATAAAAGTTATGCATAAAATATTCGTTTTCTATTTATATTTAACATTCTTTATTAAGGGGGAACTATTATATAAAATTTAATAATTTTTGTGCGTAGGTTCTTTTATATAAGCAATAATATATAAAAAAAGTTACTTAAATGTAAATAAATGTAATGTATAATAAATACTAATTTTTACTGAATGTTTTTCATTAATATAAGCATGCGGCAGGACACAGAATTATTTGCTAGCACGGAAAGAAATATGATACACGAAAACTAGGCCTAAAAATAATACACAAATTATCACACCTTGTTAACATTCGATGGAATGAGTGATACTGAAGCTTTTAATATCACCAAGCACTTTCACAATATTCTGCAGTGCTCACTATGCAGTTTGTAAGGTGTCTTTGCAAATAATTGTTGATTACACAAATAGTTATGACGTTTAAAAAAGAGAAGATCAAAATGCTGTTTTGGTGGAAGATGGCGAATTCGAAGGAGTAGAAAACGGGATTATTGGTCACGTGAGCGGACGGTTCGTAATATTCAAAAAGAAGAAGAAAGGAAGGTGACATGGCTCCCCTCTGAACAGCGGAGCGTCGTGAAGACTTAGGGGGAAAACCGGACGACCGGGCGTAGAGTTCGGCCATAACGCGATGTAGAACGAGGTAGACAAGACGGTAAGGTTTGAGTCGGAATAGGTTCCGGATTCGGAGGAGGAATCTGTATTGGAGCAGGAGGCGGAGATGTCGTAGCGTGGGGCGCTGAAGTAGCTGGCGAAGGAGTGACAATACTTTTGAAAGGATGTTGGCAGAGGGTTCAGGTGGAGGAGAAGTAGGATGTAAAAAGGCCAGAATTGCGTCATAAAGTCGCATATTATCTTCGAAGCGTTAGAGGTAGGATGAGCGGGTGCAGAAAGTGGAGAAAGAGTGGTGGATGAATCGGGATCATGGTCGAAATAAGCCGGTTTGATCCTATCCACTGATATATTTTCCACTTTGCTCCCCTTCTGTAAAGTGAAGTACTTTCGGTAGCGTTTTAATACGAGGAAGGGTCCGTCATAGCGGGCTTGTAACGGACTACGGTGTGAGTCGTGCCGAATCAATACATGAGAGCATGTCTCCAAATCCGCAGGCATGTAGGTTGGACGAGGGGATTGACGTGGCAAAGATGGTTTCCATGCCTCGGTACACTGACGAAGACGGGCCAGGAAGGTGTGCTGGTTCGTAGGTTTTGGAGAAGGAAGGATAAACTCACCGGGTATTCGTATGGTAGAGCCGTAAACGAGCTCAGCAGTCGAGCATTTGAAGTCTTCTTTGTACGAAGTTCTGATACCGAGTAGGACAAGAGGAAGAGTTTCGGACCAATTGTCCGGTGTTCCGTGGGCCATAAGAGAAGCCTTTAGCTGCCGGTGAAACCGTTCTACCATGCCCTGAGCTTGCGGATGGTAGCTGCAAGAGCGAAGGCGCTTAGAGCCGATTAAAGTCATGATGTCCTTCCAAAGGTGAGACTCAAACTGCCTACCCTGGTCTGTGGACACGGTCGAAGGTGTGCCAAACCTGGCTATCCAGTTGTACAAGAATGCCTGAGCAATTGTCTCGCTGGAAGTATCACGCAAGGGAATGGCTTCTACCCATCGAGTGTATCGGTCTATGCAGGTTAAAATATGTGTGAAACCATTTGAGGGTGGTAATGGGCCGACTATATCAATATGCACTTGGTCAAAGCGCTCACCAGGGGGAAGAAACTGCTGAAGAGGAGCGATCGTGTGCCTGTGCACTTTGGATTTTTGACAGTTGAGACACTGCGTTGTCCACAGTTTAACATCCTTTAGTAGGGATGGCCAGACGAAATGCTTGCCTATTTTAACTTGACTACCTTTTACCCCTGGATGCGACACATCGTGAATAGTGTGAAATACTTTTCTGCGCATGGGGATAGGTACGACTGGACGAGGATGTGCGGAAGAGACGTCGCATAAGAGAGGCGGAAGACCAAAAATTTCTATAGTTTGAATGTCGTAAGAAGAGGCAGGAGGGAAAATAATCTCTTCGAGTTGCTGCAAGCGAGCCATTTCGACGAAATCGATGTCAGGTAGGGGAGAGATTGCGTTAATTCGGGATAGAGCATCGGCAGGAATGTTGTCTTTTCCTTTTATATGGCGGATATCAGTTGTGAATTGGGCAATAAATTCCAGGTGGCGGGCTTCACGAGGGGACTGTTTAACTGTGGAAGCTGTAATGGCATGCGTGATGGGTAAATGATCAGTTACAACATGGAATTCCCTACCTTCTATGAAGTAGCGGAAGTGCTTAATAGCTAAATAGATTGCGAGAAGTTCTCTTCCAAATGCGCTGTACCTTGTTTCAGGCGGCTGGAACTTTTTAGAAAAGAAAGCTAATGGACGCCATTCGTTATCAATAAACTGTTGTAGCACAGCACCTGCTGCGAAATCTGAGGCATCAGTGTTGATTCTAGTCGGGGCTGTGTCGGATGGAAATATAAGTAACACAGAGGAAGCCAGGGCTTCTTGAGGTGAAGGCATTAGTTGCTTCGTCGTTCCAATCTACAGTGACAGAAGCAGCAGATCCTTTACGTGGATGCTTAAGAAGTGCGTGAAGCGGAAGGAGAATTTGGGCAGCAGACGGAATGAAGCGATGGTAAAAATTTACCATGCCTAAAAAACGACGGAGTTGACGCTGTTTTACGGGTTTCGGAAAGTCACGAATCGCTGCCACACGATCTTCAAGAGGACGTATACCGTCGGCAGAGATTGTATGTCCGAGAAAGGTTAGGGATGAAACTCCGAATTCACATTTGGAAGAGTTGACACATAGACCAAATTCGCTTAGTCTGGAAAAAACTTGCCTGAGATGTGAAGTGTGTTCTTCCGGAGAGGCACTGGCAATCAATAAGTCGTCTATGTAGGCGAAGACGAAGGGTAAACCGCGTAAGACTGAGTCTAGGAGACGTTGAAATGATTGACTTGCATTTCTTAAACCGAATGGCGTTCGAAGAAATTCGTAAAGACCGAAGGGAGTGATAATGGCCGTCTTATGGATGTCGGCCGGGTTCACGGGAATTTGGAAAAATGCCGAGATTAAGTCAATCTTAGAGAAGATAGTACAACCAGAGAGATGGGATGTGAAATCCTGTAAATGAGGTACATTATAACGGTCCGGACGGGTGATCGCATTCAGGCAGCGATAGTCGCCGGTAGGGCGATAGTCCCCATTAGGTTTGAGTACCATATGTAATGGAGAAGCGTAATCGTTACTTTTGAAGGTCGGATTGATGCCCTTAATCTAAGCAGAGATTCAAAAACTCCTAGCTTTGCTGCTTGGAAGTTTGTCTGGTTGGCAAGTCACCAGAACGCGTGAGAGAATGGAGGTCTGCCGGAAGTTTCAATGTGATGAACGAACATTATGTTTCACAGGAGGGAACTTGGAGACTGGAGAAAGAAGCTCTGGAAAATCGGTAATTAATAATGATTCAAAAATATTATTAGATGGAGAAAGATGTATGCCACTGATGGAAGCGGATGCACGGATACAAGCGGATGAGAAATGAGTCTCAAAATCAATGATGCGGTTGTGATTCATGTCAACAAGAAGGTTGAAGTGTGACAGAAAGTCGGCACCTAATATTGGTAAAGTTACGTCGGCTATCGTGAAGTCCCATATGAAGTCACGACGGAACGAGAGCGTTAAATGGAGTCGTTTGGTACCGTAAGTATTGATGGTGGTGCCGTTGGCGGCGCGTAGAGAGCCCGATGCTTCTGGAGCATGAGTTTTCTGGAGGATGGAACGTGGTACAGCTGAGATTGAGCTCCCACTATCTACGAGGTAAGATAGTTTGGTGGAGGGATCGTAGACACACAGTAAGTTTGACGCTTTTGAGACCACCCCGAGCGTATTTACGGAGTGGTGTTGGAGTTTAAATTCTCGAAAGTACAAGGCTTAAGACATGACCGTGTTTGGTCTCCAAAACGTTGATGATTTCTACAAATACCCTGCTGGTTATGTGACGGAAACTGAACCATGGCCTGGGAAGTAACTGGAGAAGAGGCAAATTGACGCGAAGGAGTCGGTGAGCGACGATATGAACGTCGTTGCATAGTGGGAGAGCGAGAGATATGACCGTAATTGTAAGCAGAATAAGTATTTGAAGCATTGGGGGGAGGCTGGGGGTATGAAGGGGGTTGTGAATAAGGATGATGAGAGGACTGAGGATGAGGATACTGTTGAGGTTGAGGATATTGTTGAGGTTGAGGATATTGTTGTTGAGGATAAGGAGGGGAAGGAGGAGGAACAGTGGAGCGCGTTTCCAATGCTCGCATTCTAGTAGTTAGATCCATGATAGTGTTCTGCAACACCTGAAGTTGGGACACGATATAAGCATTTTCTGTGGCCGGCGGTTGGCGAATTGCGTTGACTGACTCATTTACATGCGAAAGAGACGCTGGTGTTAAGTTATTATTGTCGGTGGAAACCGTGATGTGCGAAACTTGTGAAGGTATGTCTGCTGTCGTAATAGGTTTCGCTTTACAAACTCTATCCGCATAAGTAGCGAGTTCTTGCAGTGAACAGTTGGGATCGACCGTTGCTAAACGCAGTTGCATCTCTGTAGGAAGTTTTTGTAGGAAGAGATGGCGGACAATATGTATACAATTACCTACGGGAGGACCATCAAGGAGATTGAGCATATCCGATAATAGAACTGACGGCAATCTATCACCAAGAGAACCACCAGTCAAAAGCTTTTTAACTTTTTCAGCGTCTGTTTCTCCCAGACGGTTTAAGAGTTCGGTTTTAAGTTGGGTGTAAGGTTGATTGTGAGAATGCAATGAAGGTAAAATATCTTTCAGGCGCTGCAAAACGGGAACAGGCAATATATTTAAAAGGGCTCTGAAGCGGGCAAGCTCGTTGGTGGATTCGAGCTGGAGCTCGAGTAGCGTGAATGTTAGATCCAAATCATTATTAACAAACTTACCAGTATAGACACCAGATGATTCCCTGTCTGGAGGGGGTGGTTGCGATAGTATATTGATGTTATCGGTGTTTACAGCGTCAGGAGGAGACATAATTATAATTATTAATAATGTAAAATTGTAAAAAAAAAATAAAAATATTTTTGAAGAAATATGCGAAATAAATTAGCTAAAATGCAAGTTACATACGCTAAATATAAGGAATACGGTGGTCAGAGACCAAAAACGCAATAATATTTTACAAATAGGTATATAAATATTAAGAAAAATATATGAGAGGCTGCTTTTAAGGGCCGAAATTACGTAAAAATGATTGGTTGAAAATGGTAAATTGGGCCTGAATTCTCCCTGATATTATTCAAAATTTGTATCGTAAAATGTTATTAAAATTTTTTTTTTATTATATCAAAAATAAGGTTTCCGCTTCAGGATGAGGATCCGTGTGAATCCTGTTGAGATGATAGAGGGTTCCAAGTAGTTGTATGAATGCTGGGATATGTGACGACGTCAGCACTCACTCCAGGTCACCACTATGACGTTTGAGAAGTCATACAGGAAGCGGTTTCAATGATTAAACCAACGTTCTGGGTCATAATCTATTTAACAGAATAATAAATACAATTAACAATAATAATAATAATAATAATAATAATAATAATAATAATAATAATAATAATAATAATAATAATAATAATAATAATAATAATAATAATAATAATAATAATAATAATAATAATAATAATAATAATAATAATAATAAGCTTACAATTAAAATATAAAAGTTTATGCATAAAATATTCGTTTTCTATTTATATTTAACATTCTTTATTAAGGGGGAACTATTATATAAAATTTAATAATTTTTGTGCGTAGGTTCTTTTATATAAGCAATAATATATAAAAAAGTTACTTAAATGTAAATAAATGTAATGTATAATAAATACTAATTTTTACTGAATGTTTTTCATTAATATAAGCATGCGGCAGGACACAGAATTATTTGCTAGCACGGAAAGAAATATGATACACGAAAACTAGGCCTAAAAATAATACACAAATTATCACACCTTGTTAACATTCGATGGAATGAGTGATACTGAAGCTTTTAATATCACCAAGCACTTTCACAATATTCTGCAGTGCTCACTATGCAGTTTGTAAGGTGTCTTTGCAAATAATTGTTGATTACACAAATAGTTATGACGTTTAAAAAAGAGAATATCAAAATGCTGTTTTGGTGGAAGATGGCGAATTCGAAGGAGTAGAAAACGGGATTATTGGTCACGTGAGCGGACGGTTCGTAATATTCAAAAAGAAGAAGAAAGGAAGGTGACAAAGTATATACATTAAAAACTGAGTAAAGTATTTCATTTATATTATTTAACATTAGTTCTAGTTAGGCCTAAGTATTTTTGCCTTTTTAAAGATAGAGGAACCGTTCTAAGAAAACTTATGTTAAGGTCTCTTTTTCCAAGCTGGTCCTAACCCTTTATATTCAGAATTAGCAGGACTAGCCGTTAGGTCTATTCTATCTTTTCTGTTTTATTCTAACACTTCTCTAGCCTCTAAATCCTTATACCTTACTTTAAGTTTTTGAACCGAGTACTCAGGATGGCATTCTATATGTAGGCCTAAACTAGTAACGCAACTACTTATACATTACCTTAAGCCTTATACTTTACAAGGCGTCGCTCCAAGTTTATTTCTTGGAAATCATTACTTAAAACTATTATCTTATATATATGGTGAGTTTTTACTTTATTTTGTTAGCTTTTAGCAAATAGGCTAGATTTGAATAGTTTTAATAGGCGATCCTTTCTTTACAGGAGTGAGCAGTTCACTCAACTGCTGTGATTACATATTTCAGAATTTACTTCATGGTAAATTCCCAATATCTTTCCAAGAAATAAAACAAGACAGGTCGTCTATTTTTAATTGTTCCTATTGGCTTATGCTATTTGAATCTTATTACTCACCATATAGTTTATTAAATTTTCCTTGTTACTTGGAGTATGTTGCCTTAAATTTGAATAGACTTGTAAAGTAGTTTTTTGTTGAAGATTATAATCACATTGTTTTAAATTTATGGCTTTTGCAATATGGAAATTATGTTGCACCCTATAAGTGCAAGCGAAGAATCTGTTCCTTCTGTTGAAATTAATATTGAAAATACTCTTCTGTTATAAGCCTATTCAATTGCAAAGTGTTCCCTAAACAAATAGAAATTTGTGTTATTAGCTTAAATTAGGTATATGTTAAATTTATTTTGATTAAAATTGAAATTCTGGTGCCTAATGAAAGACTGATAGTCTGATAGCCTACCTATTTCTTACAAATTATGCTTTGCTTGAGCTCTCACTGTTTGCCGAATAGGCTATTATTGACCTAGGTATAGGTTTACTCTTAGTGCTAGGGCATATACAAGCCCTGCATGTGTTTTGTGATAATCCTGTGCCTTCTTATAAGTTTATTTATGTATGCTTGTAATAGCTTTGCATTATTGAGTTTATTAATAAAAAAAAAATTAATAATAATTGCATGTATTGCTACTTTCGCAGACACATTGCTTTGTGCATAGAAGGGCACAAATAATTTGTATATTTTTCTGTAAAGATTTAAAATTGAGTTTTTTAGTATTTAGATTAACAATTTTAGGTTTATTTGTGCTTTAAATTTGTAAAATAACTTTTTGTAGGATTCTATTCTCGGAAATAGTTAAATCTTCTCTTTGTATTTTAGGACCTTAATAAAATTAATTTTATTGCTCGTAAATTTTATGAGAATCGGTAGAGATGGGAACACTTCTGCGAATCTACTATTACCTAAGCTATTGTTGCTACGGATAGGAATGAAACAATTTTTAAAATATTAATTAAACATTGCTCTTATGCATTATTAGGCTTAGGCTTATTTAAAGTTAAACTAATTGCATTAAAATGTGAAATATGTGTGGAATAGGCTAAATGCCGTCCTGTGTCTTTAGCTATAATATTTAATTAGAACTATGTGAGTCAGAAGCTATCCGCATTAAAGAATTGTTTGTAAGGCAGACTATACTATCTGATTGGGTAGTGGTACTTCCTTAAACATTAACATATCTATAGTTTATACCTATTGGTTTATAAATTTTACACAACCTGGTAATTATAGCTTTATTTGGCATATTTTGGAAATTGAAAAATTCCTTTTATTAAAATTTTATTTACGTACGATTACATTAAGTTTTGTTAAACATTTACATGAGGCACGGTGTTGGCTTAGAAATAAAATGGTACATGACTTAGGAAGCATATTATGAGTGTTGGTCCTTCTTTAATGGACCTTTCGCTTTTAAACATTTACGGATGACCGGTAATACATGATATAAGTGTTGGGTCCTTTCTTAATTGGCCATTTTGGCTTGGGTAAACATTTACATGGCCTGGAATACAGATATATGGTGTTAAGAATCGGGCTTCTTAATTGGCCGTTTGGCTTTTTAAAACATTTTACCATTGGAACCTGAAGATACAGAAACATATAGAAATATTTGGTCTTTCGAGTTAATTGGCAACTTTAGGGCGTTATTAAACATTATACATGACACTCTATCACTTACTATTATGTTTGGTCATTTCGTATAATAAATTGGCCATATGGCTTTTTAAAAACATTTACATTGACCTTACATATATTTGTTTGGGTTCCTTCATTTATTTGGCTTTGGCTTTAAATAATTACAAATAATGTACCATTTGCATGTTTATGCCCATAAATATCATTTGTCCTTAGATGGGCTCAGTGTTTTAACACATTATTAATGACATGATAAAATACCGGCATAAAAGTACTTATATTTTTTAATATTTGGCATGCGAGACTTGTTCGAAAAAGTTATATATTATTTCGAGTACAACAATGATGGAATAAATGTTTTTAATAATACTATATCTCATATAATATAATAATTATACTAGAAGAAAATAGTATATAATATATATATAGCTATAAATTATATATTATAATGTTATAATAAAGCATTATATGTATAAATATAATAATAATAATAAATATTATATAAATATTAAATAGAATATAATATATAATATTAATATATAATATAATAATATAAGTTAATATAAATATTTAAATATAAATTAATTAATTAAATAAATAATAATAATAATTAGTATAAAATAATATAATATAATAAAATTAAATAAATATATAATAATGATACTATATAAATATACAAGGATTTTTCTACTTGAACTTCTTTTTACCCATTTAATTCTGGTTTAAACTGGTTGCTTATTGCACAACAGTGCTACCTTTATACTCCATAATTCCCTTTTTTGTCTTCAATGGTTTACAATCAGTGGCTTAGTCCATCAGTCTGATATCAAACAACCACCATGGTTCAAAGCTAGAATAGTCCTTTTACTTAAAGGATTTGTAATATTTATAAAGTTTAGGTCCGTTATTGAATCGTCCTTAACACCTTGTCTGCCTGTGGACTGCCTCTCGCCAGTAATATCCGTGACCGTACATATCATTTTTGCCCTTTATACCATGAACACGACATTATTACCAAAAATGTGTGACATATTGTTGCTTTTTAAATTAAATTGCCCAATTAGCAAACATATTGCTGAACTCTTGGCGGTTCTATAACGGTTTGCTCTTTCTGAACCTGTCCTTGCGGTTGATGTTATCTTTTGTGTTAACATTTTAACCTTTTTTGTGAATTCCTTGAAAAAAAAAAACCCGAAATGATGGGATCTATTTCCAGAGATGTATTGCAAATCCAATGAGTTACATGGTTATAACGAATTTAACTATAATACCTGTTTGCCATCTGCTACTCTTATTTTGTTGATTGTTAATGCAATAAAATGAAGTGGATGAGCCCAATTGCAATGTTACTCTGGTGATTGAAAAATGTTAATTTAATATTTCGGCTTACATCTAATTGATAACACTTACTTACCGTGTAAGATTTGTCTTGAAGGTAGTGCCCCATAAGAACATTGTCTTTATGTTCTGTGTTTTTCAGCAATTCTTTTTTTACAAGATGAGGGTTGTTAGAAATATTTATTTCTTGTATTCTGATAATCTAACTTTTCCTACTTCATTTTCTGAGGATACTAAGGGATTTAAAATAGTTACAAAAATTTAAGTATATTTCTTCTCTCTCTGTGTTTTTACACTAAGATTTAGAGACTTTCTTGGTTTGGGAAAATGTATTTAATTTGGCAACACCAAAAGTTTGTTTTGAAACTTAAAAACGAGGCACTTGAAAATTAAGAGTCAATTAAGTTAAATGTGAGATGATATATCTCCGATCTATTTTGTAGCATTATGCTATTTGTTGAAGATTATGGCTAATTGTTGAAGTATATTTATACATTAAATAGTATCCTGAGTAAAGTATTTCATTATATATTTGACTTTAACATTCAGTTACTAGTCTAGGCCTAAGGGTACTTTTTGCCTTTTTAAAGATGTCAGAGGAAACCGTTCTAAGAATAAACGTATGTTAAGGTCTCTTTTTCCAAGCTGGTCCTAACCCTTTATATTCAGAATTAGCAGGACTAGCCGTTAGGTCTATTCTATCTTTTCTGTTTTATTCTAACACTTCTCTAGCCTCTAAATCCCTTATACCTATACTTTTAAGTTTTTGACCACCGAAGTACTCAGGATGCATTCTATATGTCAGGCCATAAAGCTGAGTAACGTATAACTACTTATAGCATTACCTTAAGCCTTATATTTACAAGGCATCCTTCCAAGTTTTATTTCTGGACCAATCATTACCCTTAAAACTCATATATCTTATATATATATATATGATACGATATATGGTGAGTTCTTACTTTATGTTTGTTAGCTTTTAGCAAACTAGCGTAGATATAAATGAAAATGTTTACAATAGGCGATGCAAACTTTCTTATAACAGGGAGGTGAGCAGTTCACTCAACTGCTGTGATTGCATATCAGAGAATTTACTACTTCATGGTAAATTCCCAATATCTTTCCAAGAAATAAAACAAGACAGGTCGTCTATTTTGAATTAATATCCCTAGTTGGACAATATACATATCTGAAATTACTTAATTACTACACCATATGGGTAGTTTAAATGTTCACTTGATACTGAGATATTATGCCAATATAAATTGAAAATTAGACCAAATAAAGTGGTTTTAGTATGACCGAGTAAAAGTTGCGTTGGTTTATAAATTAAGCTTTATTAAACAAGTTATGGAAATTATAGTTACACCAATAGTGAAATTTCAAAAAATCATTGTTCATTGAATACTTTTCCTTTGAATATATAAATTAATTGAAATAGATACTCTCTTTAAAGAGCTAGTCTAAATTGCAAAATTCCTAATCATAATACACAAATAAGAGAATTGTGAGTATTAGATCTTAAATTATGATCTCATGTTAAATGTATATTGTTGATTAAAATTGAAAGATTACTATAGAGTGGTGAACCTAATGAAGGAACTCGATAGTCTGAAGGAGCTACTAGCGCTATAATTCTATACAAATTATGCTTAATCATACTCTCACGTTTGACCGAATAGACTATTTAATTGACCTAGGTATAGGTTTTAACTACTTAGTTGCATAGTAGGCATTATCAAGCCAACTGCATTAGTGTTTTTGATAGAAATAACCAGTAGCCTTATATAAAGTTTACTTTATGAGAACATTCTTTTTTAAAATCTTGCATTAAATGGTTAAATTAATAAAAAAAAAAAGAACAAAAAATTAATAATGCTCAATATGTGATTGACTACTTTCGCAACAGACACATTGCTTTGTGCTTAAGATAGGCTAACAAATAATTTGTGTAAATATTAGCATAGATTTAAATTAGTTGTTAGTATTTAAATTGAAAACAATTTAGGTTATTTTTATTGCTTAAATGTTGTAATAAATAACTTTTTTGCTAATAGGAATTCTATTCTCGAATAGTTATCTATCTCTTTGTATTTTAGGTCCTAATAATTATTTATTGCTGTAATTTATTGAGAAATCGGTAAGATGGAAAACATTCTGGCTTTTACAATTATTACAACTAACTTAGGTGCTAGTGAATGAAACATATTTTTAAATATTTTAAAACATTGCTCTGAATATGCATTGATTATAGGCTTATTTAAATGTTAAAACTTAATTGCATTTAAATTTAATATGATGTGATAGGCTCATAATGCCATCTTTCAATATTGCTTTAATATTAAATTAGGACTATAGTCGTCAGACAGTTTCCTAAGCATAAAAAGATTATTGTAATTTAGGACTTCTATCTTTGGGTAGTAGTCTTCCTTTAAACATTCATATCTATATTTTTTTGACCTATTGGTTTTAAAATTTTACACAACCTTTTACACTTATTTGGCATATTTTGGAATAAAAATTCCTTTATAAATTTTACTTACGTACATTACATGTGTTTTTTAAACATTTACATGACCTTACATATATATGTTTGGTCCTTCAATAATTGGCCTTTGGCTTTTG
>JABUQX010002991.1:0-2500 GCA_015478945.1 Trachelipus rathkii
TTTTCGGGGGGGGCCAGACCAAAATCGTTTCTTATTGACGGATAATAATAATATAGTATAATATATACTATAAATATAATATATATAGTATATATATAGTATATATAATTAATACTTATAATACTAATACTTATTATATAATATATATACTATTATAGTATATATTATATATGTATATATTATATATATTAAATATTATATATATGATAATATACTAATATATAATATAATATATTATAATATAGTATATATAGTATATTATAATATTATATCTATATATATATATACTATATATTCTCATATAATATATCTACTACTAATATATATATAATAGATAATACATACCTATTACCACCTATATATGAGTACTATATGTATACCTAGTAATATATTAATATATATATACTATTATATATATATATATTATATATTACTATATTATATCATATATATATAGATACTATATATATAAATATATATATTATATACTATATATATTGTATGATTAAAGTGGAAGGACAAATATTAAATTTCTAAGAAAAAAAATGGGAGTAATTTATATAAAGTACTAAATCCATCTTACATTGTTAACCCTTTTAATCGCGTGATGAGACGTGAGAAAAATCCGAATAACCATCCTTCCTTTGTATGTCCAATATTTCGATGTATGGAGAGGATAGAAGTCAAGTTTAAGTCTTCACTATAGTATTTAAAGTAGTTTTCCAGAAGTCCCTAATGTGTCAGAAGCTTCTTTCTACTGAACAGTAGACCACCGGGTAAAATGTTATGAATTGAACAGACTGTAAAATATTGAAAATTGTGACTGCCGAACATAGAAATAGTCGTCCTATTGCTGTTTGGAACGATCCGTGCCTGATGATTTCAAGAGGAAACCGAGGTATTTTAGGTCTCGAAACGTAAACTCGTTCTTAAATGTTAAAATCATTTTATTTCCGCTTTTTGTTTTAATGTTCGGTATTGACAAATTGCCAAGGAAGAAATAATTTCCTTATAATTAAAATCTTCTAATGTGAATAAATCTATCAAATGGTATAAAATATGTTGTAAATTAATAAGCTTGTGGCGTCCGGAAGGAGGTATGTGGTCTGTATTTTTGAACCCTGTAATTCTGGTACCAGAATTTCAATACCCAGTCAGATACCTTACATCATCTTCAAAAATCCTGCTGAAAATTCTAATGTTGATTTTCTTCTGTGGTTTTCCAAGTTTACCTTTTCAGCAACAGGATCTACCGAGATTTTTTCCATGACAGGACCCGAATTTATATGTCGAAAATTATTATAACTTCCGCACTTCTATAGTTATTAACATAATCCATACCTTAAAATTATTTTGTGGTGCCTAAAGAAAATTTCGGGGGGGGTCGACATGTGGCTGGATACGGACTACTATATATACATATACGTATATACTATATATACTATATATATATAGTATATATATATACTATATGTAGTATATAGTAGCTATCGTATATATAGTCGTATATTATTCATGATATACTATAGTACTTATATATATTATAATACTACTACTATATATAGATAAACTATAATATATATATATATACTATATATATATATACCTATAATATAATATATCTTAATATATATATATGACTATTCCGTATATATTATATATAATATTAACCTTCATATCACTATATGTTATATACTATCTATATCATTATATAGTATATTATATACTATATAGATATAATTATCATAAGATATATATATATATACTCAAATGCTCTTTTTAATCATTATTTAATTATATTATACTAAATATATACTATACTATTATATATATTATATAGTATATATTATATTTATATATTAATATATAATTTCATCATTATTGTAGTGCGGGCCGTCCCCATTCTTAAAGGGTGCCGGATATGATGTTTCCTCCATTTCAGGTTGATGAGGTTCCAGGAACGTTGCTGTTGGAGAGAGTAGAACAGTGATTCCATTTTTTGGGTTTAGCTGCTATATGAGTATGAGTGATCATGATGTGATCCATTCTCATTTGGGTGATTATATCGAAGTTCAGATAAGCTTGGAATGTCAGTGTGTATGTTCACATGTGAATATCGACCTGAGCATATTCGTACATTAAATATTTATGAAACCATTTGATTTTCCAAAAAAAACTATTGGTTCTTCTATTCTTTTTCCTTTTTTTGGTAAAAAGAAATGTTGATTTTTTGAGATAGTTATATGGATATTCTGATCTTATTTTGGTTGTGTGATATTCTAAATATTTGCTGATGTCTTTATGATAATATATAATATATATTATATATATATTATATATATATATATATATATATATTAATATATATATATATATATATACTATATATATTATATGTATATATAATATATATATTGTATATATATATAATATTATATATATATATAATACTAGTATTAATATTATTATATAGATATATATACTATATATATATATAACT
>JABUQX010002991.1:10000-27500 GCA_015478945.1 Trachelipus rathkii
CCTGTTTTCTAGTGTTTTTTATGGGTCCTATGAGACAGCAGATCATATAGTATATATAAATATATATATATTATTATATATATATATATATATATATAATAATATATATATATATATATATATATATATATAATATTATATATATATATATAACACACCACTAGTTAATATATATATAGTACGTTACAGCATGGGTATTGGGCGGAGTGAAACAAGTAAACGATCGAAGGAATTTCATTCTATACGAAAAAAACTGGGTTTTTTCGAACCAATAAAATGAAGAAATTAAAAGAAAATTGACCATATAGGAAAACAATTAATTAATGTCGAATTTTGTTTCTAAATCTTTAGACCTAATTAATATATAAAATTAATAAACTTAATTCGTGAGGAGAAATTATCTAGTTAAACTCCTCGTCTCTCTAAGTTAAAAGCTTCATAATGTGAACTTTAATAATAAAAAACAAATAATCTAAATAAAAAATAATAAATTTAAATAAATAAATAAATAAAAATAATAAAATAGTAAATGTTTAATTAGTCGAATATTATTTCTTTACTGACGTGCCATATTACGAGGTTGTGGGAGAGAGAGACGAGAAATACTTAGTAACGGATAGAGTTTGTACCATGGCGTATCTTTAACCTGACACATAGGGTGGACGTACTCGGGAACGAGGTATACGTGGATTGATCATTAGGGGCCGGTGTAGAAACTGGATACTGACGTAGAAGGCTGTAAAACGTGGTATAATTCATCTATCAAAGTACACATTAGATATGGAGTTAAATAAGCGCTACAAAAATGTGGGGGTTCTAAGAAACTGAAATATTGCACTTAGAACGACGAACCTTGCGTATACATTCATAAAGTACTACATCTATATGGAGTTAAATAGGTACACACAAAGGCTAGAAACCTGAAATATGACATAGAACCGAATAACCTTGGTATACATCATATATAATTCATATATTGGAGTTAAATAGGTATCAAAAAGGGTCTGGAACACCCTGAAATATTAACATCAGAACGACAAATTGGTATACATCTTTCCTTATAATGTATCTGAGAAGAAAAAACAAAAGTTTTTTAAAAAAAAAAAAAAAAAAGAAAAAAAAAAAAAAATATTCCTTTAACGTTATATAGCCCTTGCCACAATTTACGTTTAATATTAAAGAGTAAAATAGTAATCAGTTAAATCAAACTGTCAACTACTCTACCTTCAGATTATTGATCTATTGATCCTATTGATTCAAGTCTATTAATCTATTCATTCAAGTCATATTTTTTTATTAAAATTGATGTTGTTTTACATACCTAAAGAGTAATCAGTATAAAGCAGTAAAGGTAAATCAGAGTAAATCAGTTAAATCAGTAAATCAAACTACCTAGCCACTCTACTTCATGATCATATTGATTATGTGATCTATTGATCATATGATCTATTGATTTAAGGTCATATCTTTGTATTAAATGTTGTTTTTACACCATCTAAAGCAGTAATCCAGTAAATCAGTAAATCAAACTGTTCTCATACCTTTACTTCATTGATCCTATGATCCCTGATGATCTATTATATTGATTTCAATCATATTTTTATTTAAAATTGGCATGTGTTTTACACAAGCAGTACAATTCAGAAGGTAATTCAGTAAAGAGTTAATCAGTAAATAGTAATCAAACTACCTAGTACCTTACTTCATGATCTTATTGATCTTATTGATTATGATCTATTGATTCAAAAGTCATATTTGTTTCAAATTTCTTGATGTTTTAAATTTACCTTAAAGAGTAAATCAGTAAATCAAACTGCTCTTCCATTACTTACCTTCATGATCCTAGCATCCCTCATTGATTATTGAATCTATTATCTATTGATCTTTGATTCCACAGTCATATTTTTATTAAAATTTGTGTGTTTTACATACATAAGAGAATCAGTAAAACTAGTAAAACCTAAATAGTAGAGTAAAATCAGTAAAGAGTAAATAGTAAAGAGTAAATAGTAAATCAAACCTGTATCAGACTTACCTAGCTTCGTGAGTCTATGATCCTATTGAATCTACTGCTTAAGTCATTTTTTATTAAAATTGTAATGGTTTTACAATACTAAATCAGTAAACTCAGTAAATCAAAAACCAACCCTAACTTCCTGTCAACCGTAATCTATTGATCCTATTTGATCCAAGTCATTTTTTAGGTAAAATATCCATTTACCATACTAATATCAGTAAATCAGTTAAATCAACAAACAGTCTCACTACATGATCCATATGATCGTTGATCCCTATTGATTCAAGCAATTTCGAGTAATTGGTTTAAACAGTAGCATAAAAAAAATAAGTTCTTTATTACCTATCAGAATATGTGCCTAAAACCGTAAACAAAGTTTTCACTATTAATAGAAGCCTAACATAGCCAATCTGAACCTAAGCAATCATAAATGTACAAATGAAACTAACAACACCCTTAGCCGATGAAGTAAGAACTACCCTAACCGATTAACAAGTTCCAGCTTACCAACGTTAAAGTAACTAACATAGAACTTACAAAAAACCGCCTAACTATTAAAAATATCAATTAACCAATAGATCAATGTTATTTAACATTAACCTATTCCTATTATTAACAAAAATTTATCATAACCCTCTCTAATTATCATACAGGACAACGAAATATATAACGTAAAAAGTTTTTTACATTAACATAAATAATTATTTAACAAAAATTTATCATAACTTACATATCCATTAATTCAATCGAATAATTGAAACCATATCAAAGTTTATCAAACATAAACAAAAAATAACGTCCATTCGAACTACATACAGTAGTAAAGTGTAATTAGTTACGAATCTAAAGCTGTAAAGATAAATCAGTAAAATACCAGACATAATTATGATCATTGATCTATTGAAACCGTATTGAATCAGGTCACATTTCGGTATCCATTTTCCCGGATAACATGATCATAAAAAGTAAAGTTCTTATATACAACAACCCGACATATGCTAATAACAAAGTTTCCACCCATTAATGAAATACCTTAAACCACCCAACAGCGAACGAAAAACAGATTCCATTAAACCTTAACAATAAAGCGAACCATAGGGAAGAAAACAAGTTTCATTTTTATAACCATATTTTCCATTGAAAAAGGAGTCTATATAAATACATAAAAAAACATATAAGTTTATTTAAATATATTTAATTCCATCTAAGCCAGGAGACATGGATTCCAAACCATAAACTGGCCCAGGTTCATACCATATCCTTCAGAGATTCAACTTTGAGAAGGATTTAAGGTATATAAAGATTCTGCAACACACCACCTTATAATTTTTCAGCCATTATTTTGGCTTAACAGGACGACTTCTAAGAGAGAGAAGTAAAACTATGTTGCTATTTATAAACACATTGTATACTATTATACGGAAACAATATTAGGGGAAATATCGCAGATACACATGAGCCTATATTATAAGTCCAGTATACTGAGTCCGTTCCAAGTGGGGATGTTAAGTCTTTTTCCATTTTAATAAAGCCTGTAACATGGACCCAGACGTTGGAACGTGTGAAACTATACCAGTATGCAGAAGGAACTATCGATGGTTTAAAGTTGCGTACATCCAAGGCTCTTACATTTGTCACGCGACGAGAAACAGGCCATTAGTATAGAAAGTCTAAACCTGTCTAGTAGTATTTTACAATGAGTCGACTGTATAGCGACAACATTATCCTTTACAGGTTGTGATATAAGGAATCTTTGACCGAATTCTTCACAAAAGAATGAGGGTCCCTATTCCATTTACCATCGGCATGGAATTACAAATACAATAGTATCCCTGACTCACTTGGTTTACGATATAACTATGAAATGACACACGTTTGGAATAACAACAAATATCACAACCATCGAGATCGGAGGGGTGTTCGACCGTCCATCCCGTCATCCAACAAGGAACACATATCTAACTGATGAAAACTGAGTCTAGTATATATATCTATATATATATATCTATATTATATATCGTATAATATATATATTATATGTATAGTAGTTAAAGAGAATTTGGCATGGGGGAAGTAAACCCGGCAAGTAATAACGAGACGTGAAACGGAAGTAAAAACGGAAGTAAATTTCGGCTTTTATCCATAAAAAAAAAAAAAATGAATTTCGAATAAGACTTTCAAAAAAATAAAAATAAAAATAAAAATAAATTAATTAATTAATTAATTAATTAATTTACCACGCCCTTATATTAAATAAATAAATAAATAAAGTGTTATTATCTCTACTATGGTATAGTGATTTGGAATTTTGAAAACATTGAGATTTGAAGAATTGAGGGGCTGAGAAAATCTGGAAGGTCATAGAGGTTGAATGAAATTTGGTATTACACTTCATATCAAGGTACACGATTCCATATATGGAGTTAAATAAGTACAAAGTTTGCCCCAAAAACCTGAGATATTAACGTAGAAGTGAAACCTTGTATACACTTCACTATAAAGTACACATCATCATATGGAGTTTATAAATAACGGTACATAAGGGGGGTCTCAGAAAAACTGAAATATCGACGTAGAAGTGAAACCTTGGTATACACAGCATATAGGTACACATCAATATATGGGTTTAAGAACCCATTGCATATAAAAGGGGTTGAACAACTGAAATATGACATAGACGACGAAAATTGTATACCATCTTTATATAATGGTAACAATCAATATGGGTTAAATAGGCATTGCATATAAAATGGGGTCTGGCAAACCTAAATATTGCCATAAACCGACGAAACTGTATACCATCCTTTCATATAAGTACACATCATATATGGTAATAGCATTGCATATCAAAGGGGGTGGTAAACTGAATATTGACCCATAGAACGACCGAAACTTGTATACAATTTCTTCTTTATGATGCTATTAATGAGAAAAAAAAAAAAAAAAAAGAAAAATTTAAAAAAAAAAAAAAAAAAAAAAAAAAAAAAAAAAAAAAAAAATTATTCCTTTTTTTAAATATAACTTATCAAAAATAGATTTTTATATAAATAAACAGCTCTAGAGTTTTGAGTTACAGCTGAGTCTTGAGTTTAAGCTACAGTATCACGTTATCTAGATCAAGATTCATGTCATGATTCTGTAACTTGAGTTCTACCGCCTGGAGTCTTGAGGTCTTAAGTAGTCTTCACTATAGTTCAATCTATATCCTGATGATTACATGTAATTTCCTGTAATATCATAACACCAAAAACCTTTCCTTTTATTTATTGTTTTATATGTTTAAGACATTTTTTTTTACCTAAAATTTACCCTTTTCGTATTTATAAGTTGAGAAATTCGTGTTTTTATCCTAAACTGTTAAATCAGAAATTACACTTTTTCTAACATATCCCTGATATTTTTACATTAACATAGAATATTTAACAAAATTTATCATAACCATGGGCCTGATTATTATACCTGATCCACATGAAGTATCATTGCTAGGAAGAAAGTGTTACATAATAATGTAACCGTTTCATATCAGACCTAGAGTTAATGTAAAACGATAAACAACCGTACTTCAGAACCTTTGTTCCAACCATATCCATGGATATTTTACATTACTAGTAATATTTAACAAAATATTATCATAACCTTGGCTAAAGATTCGTACCCTGATCCCAATGAATATATGCCTTCAACGTGACAAAAGTTTTCAATCAATAACCGAAACATTAGCCATCATGAACTACGATATACGTACACGTACAAACCTAGACATCCTTAAAAGGAATAAACATTAACATTAACAAAGTACGTACCTTAACATCAGCTAAAGTAACTAACCATTGGCCGAGAACCGAACTGATTACCCATTTTTTTAAACCATATCCACTGATATTTCTTACATTTCAGTTAGTAACATTTAAAAAATTATCACCAACCATTATGTAAGTATCATACCTGATCAATAAAATATATGCTAACGTAAAAAAAAATAAAAGTTTCAATCAATAAGCCAGACCCATAGCATCACTGAACTACGATTATTAACTAACAAAATTACAATCCTTAAACCAGAACATAATAGTTACATTAAAAAATACGATTAACCAACAGTAAGAACCAACATTGCAGCCGCAGCTACACCCCTAGGCTTACATTTTCTTTTTTAAATGATACCTGTATTTTACATTATCCCAAGTAAATTTAAAAAAAATTCTTCCACAGAAACATATGTAGTATCATACTGAATCAATAAATATATGCCTAACCCGTAACAAGTTTTCACATAATAAAGCCAGGACCAATAGCCATCAACATGAAATCGAATTGAATATACAACCGAGCACGATTAACATACCTTTATAACTGAATAGAGAACAGTCACATAACAAAGTCAGTTTAACCACAGGAGAAAGTAACCTAACATGATACAGAACGTAGCATACAGTTTTTTTCACATATCGTATTATTTCTATATTAAAAAGTAACCATTTAACAAAAAATTTCGATCCATAACCTAACCTAAATATATATGCAAACCGAAAATACGCTAACGAGAAAGATTCACATATTAAAAGCTAACCATATCCATACACGAACTAAGAATATAATATGCCAGGGAAAAATAAACATACTTATTGCCGATGAATAATACGTAACAGTTAAAAACATTATACTTAACAACCCAGTAAAAGTAACTACGGATGTATACCAAAAACGTTGACTATTAACCGTTTTCCAAACAATCTAAAGTATCATTACCTATTTTCGAACTAACATGTGATATTTGATATCGTGTTAATATCAACTGTCAGAATAGATGCAACGTACACAAAGTTATTGACCTAACAAAGCCTAACATATCAACTGAAGAAGAATATAACCATCAAAGGAAATAATCAACACAGCTTAAGGAAGAATAAACTGTAATATTAAAAAGTTTCATACTAACAGAGTAAGTAACTAACAACGCATGCAGAACGAACAATGACGAAGCTGAAGAGGTAAATATTCATTTAACAAATCAGTATAGGGATGTGTTTGTTTATTTTATAATTCATTCTTTAATATTTTTGTTTTTTAAAAAACCTTTTATTTATTTTTAATTCTATTTCCTTAAAACCTTGTTTTAAAAAAACTTTTATCCTTTTAATTTTTTCTTTTAAAACCTTTTTTTAATTTTGTAAAAACTTTTATTACTTATTTAATTTCATTTCCTTAAAACCTTTTTGTTTTAAAATTTTTTTATATTTTTAATTTATTTTTAAAACTTTTTGTTTTAAAAACCCTTTTATTTGATAATTTTTATTCTTTAAAATTATTTTTTGTTTTTAACAAAATTTGAAGCATTTCACTTTAGCAAACCGTAAAAATATTTTTGTTAATTACTCTTAATATGAGTTAATATCAGGATAAATAGTTAATCAGTAATGGTTGGGCTGGTGATACGGTGTTACCCTTCCATATTATTGGACTATTGTATCTATTTGATCCCTATTGCATCCTATTGATTCAAGTATATTTTGTATACAAAACAAAACTTTTATACCTTTTATGTATAAACCTTTAAAAAATTTGAAAATATTTTACATATAAAGAGTAAATCAGTAAAAGTAAATAGTAAAGAGTAAATAGTAATAGTAAATCAGTAAATAGATCAGTAAATAAACTACTAGACTCTATCATTCCGTGACTCCTATTGATCCTATTTGATCCTATTGATGCTAATTATCCCTATTGATCAAGTTGAATCCTTTGATTCAAGTCCCATATTTTTTAATAAGAATGTTACCGTTTTACCATACAAAAGAGTTACAATAGTAAATAGTAAATCAACACAATTTCTCTAACCATGATCTATTGATCTTGATTCCAAGTCCCATATTTTGGTATACAAATTGTTATGTTTTACAATCAAAGCCCAGTTAAATAGTAAATCAGGAATCAAAACTTGTTATACTCCTATCCTTCATGATCTATTGATTATTGATTATCGATTATTGATTATTATTTTAGAAGTCATAATTTTTTATTAAAATTGGGTGTTCGTTTACAACTAAGAGAGTAACACATAGTAAATCAGTGTTAAAAGCAGAAAATCAGTAAAGAAGTAAATCATAAATACAACTCCTATCAGATTACATTCGTGATCCTATTGATCTATTGATCCTCATTGATCTATTGATCTATTGATTATTGATTAAGCATTTTTTAGTAAAATTTCTAAATAGTTATAGTTAAATAGTAAATAGTTAAATAAACAACTACACCTTTGTAAACATAATCTATGAATCTATGACTATAAGTTACGCTGCATTAGTAAGTGGTAGGCATTTTTAGTAAAATTATCCATGTTTTACATACTAAATGCCAGTAAACCATCAGAAATCAAACAGTCATACAACTTGAATTATATATCCTAATTGACTATGATGTCAAGTTAATTCCGAGTATCATTTGAATTAAACAAAGCAAAATAATAATTCTTTCATACATACCCAACGAATATGTGGTCTCGTAAAAAGTTTCACATTAATAAGTAACCAGTAGACATAACTAAGAAGTATAATGGAAATGAAAACCTAACACATACGATGAGTAAACCTACCAACCGAACAAAGTTCACGGCCTTCAAACAACAGTTAAAGTAATAACAGGAGCCATACAAAAACCTACTATTCCATACTTTGTAAAGGATATCTCCAATATCAATGTTATTTCACCATTAACCCTGGGGCAATATTTAGCAAAATTAGCATAAAACTTCTCTAATTATCATAAGAACAGAATATATACTAAGCGTACAAAGTTTTTTACATTAACGTCATATAAATTTAAAAAAATTTATCATTAACTTACCTAAGCATCATACTGATCACGAATTAATAAACCATATCAAAGTTTTAACAAAACATAACCATAAATAAGTTTATTGAATAAAATATCATATAAGTAATAGTCTTTAGAATCAAGAGTAAAGAGTAAATCAGTAAATATTCAAGATAATTATATTATTGATCTATTGAACTATGAATCAGGTAATTTCAGAGTATCATTTCGGAAAAATATCATAAAAAAATAAGTTCCTTTATATACTAGAAGAATATTTGCTAACGTAACAAAGTTTTCACATTAATAAAACTTAACAAAAACAGCGAAAACGAATAAACCAGCATCATAACAACTTAACAATAAAGAACATAGGGGAAGTAAAACCAAGTTTTCCATGTTATAAACAATTTCATTGAAAAAGTCCTATATAAATAACCATAAAAAACATTACAGTTTATTTTTAATTATTAATTCATAAGCAGAACCCATGTGGATTCAACATAAACCCTGAGATTCTTATATATTTGAGATTTAACATTGAAAGATGTAAGTATAAATGCCATTCTGAACATATACATTTCCAGATTTTGGATTCCAAAGCATGATCTCTAAGAGAGAGAATAAACTTTCATGTGCTAGTATTAAAAACTCTGTTTATACTCCATTATTACGGAAAACCAAATATTTCAGGTAAATATCCGTAGATACATGAGCCTATATGTATAAGTAAAGTATATCGACTCGTCAAGATGGGATGTTAATTCCGTTTTCATTTTAATCAAAGTCTTAAATTTCCAGATGTTCAACTGTGAACTATTTATGTATGAGAAGGGACACTATCAATGGGTTTAATAGCGTACATCAAGTTTTACATTGCGGAGAGAAAACAGACCTATTCTATTAGAATTAAACGTCTCACTAATATTTTACACGATCGAGATCCAGTGACACAATTATCTTTAAGCCTTTGATATAATAATTGAGAATGCTTCAAAGAAATGATGAGGGTCATTATTTACACCTGGTGGAACAAATAATTACCTGACTACTTGGTTACGATAAATATAAATGAACATGTTCGAAATAACGAAGGTTCCGTAAGATATCAAAAAATCGTGAGGAGGGTTGAGACGTCATCCGTATTTACCAAAGATACGGCAATTGTGCAGCTAGCTTCTAAGAAGAATAGCATCTAACTAATGAGATTCTTCTTCAACAATCAGAAGAAATGTAAAACAATTACACTAATATGAACATAGAATATCCAGCACGTTCGAGGTTTAATGTAGCCCTGGACAAAACAAGAATATAATATGAAACAAAATAGAAACAAAACATTACAAAGTTTTTAAACATACCATAAAATAAGTTTTCGTTGGCTAGTATTAGTAAGAACTTATTTTTCTATGATATGTTTATCGAAAATTGATACTGAAAATGTGATGATCAATAGTGCATAGCAGACAATAGAAATGGTAAGGGCCGGGAGGGTGGGCCTGGTGATATCGATTTTAATTTACCTGTTTACGGTTTAGGATTGGAAACTATTCACTTTACTATTGATATCTTATTCAATAAACTTATTTTATGTTTGTTGGTTAAAACCTTTGTATGTTGAATTATTCCGTTGGGAAGTTTGATAGTTAGTGTAAAGGTTAATAATTTTTTTTAAATATTTATTATTTAATGTAAAAAACTTGTTACGTAGTATATATTGGTTGGCTGTACTGATAATAGAGAAGTTTGTAAATTTTGCTAAATATTGAAGTAATGTTGAAACATAACATTGATATGTAGAGATATGCTTGGCCAAAGTATGAATAGGTTACGTTTTTGTATGCTATGTTAGTTACCTTTACTGTTGTTAAGCGTGGAACCCTTTGTTTAAGTTAGTAGCTTTACCCTCATGCGTAAGGTGTGTTCAGGCTTGCGCATTGTACATATATTCCTTAGTTAATGGTGCCTATGTGTTAGCCTATTTATGTGAAAACCTTTGTGAATAGGACATATTCGTTGTATATATATAAAGAACTATTTTATTGTGTTTAATCCAAACATGATTACCTGAAATGTGACCTTGAATCAAGTAGATATAATAGAGTCCATGGATGAGGGGGGGGGGAGGGAATGTGGTATGACTGTTGATTACTGACAGTGACCTGATTGTAGGGATGTAAAACATGATAATTTACTAAAAAATGACTTGAATATAGATCCAATAGATAATAGATCATGGTTGGAAAGAAGTGTAGGTTGGGTGGTTGATTTACCTGATTACCTGCCGGCCACTCCGCCCATTCGCGCCCCGCCCCACGCGCCCACCCCCCCCACCCTGCCCAACCCTCCCGGGCCCAGCACAAACACACACACTCGCCCTCCCAGCCCCTCGGCTCACATGCCCTCGCGCGCCCGCACGTCCCCCCTCATAGGTAGGTTAAAACATTACAATTTACTTAAAAATGGCTTGAATCAATAGTATCAAATAACAAATAGACTCAATTAGAATCAATAGCATCAATCAGATCACGGTAACCAAGGGTCAGGTGGTGCTGGATGACAGTTGATTTACTGATTTACTGCTTTACTGAATTACTGCTTGACTGATTACTGATTTAACTCGCTATTGTCACAATAAAATGACGCATTTTAATAAAAAAATCATTAAAATATGTTGAAAATTAATGATTTAAGAATGAGATACCAAAGGGGAACCCATAGATCATGGAGCGTAGGAGCTATGGAGGACAGTTCTCGGATTTTACTGATTTTACCTTGATTTACTGCCTTTAGGTATGTAAAAACTAACAATTTGTAATACCAAAAAGTATGAGCTTGAATCAATAGATCACCATAGATCATGGTGGTAGGAGGATTAGAAGTGGTGTTTGATTTACTGATTTAACGATTTACTGCTTTGGGAATGTAAAACGTAACAATTTTAATTAAAAAAAATATGACTTGAATCAAATAGATCAATAGATCAATAGCATCAATAGATCAATAGATCAATAGATCAATTAGATCATTAGATCAATAACTCAATAGATCACGGAATGATAGGAGGGTGGCTGAGCCGTAGTCTTGATTTAACTGATTTACTATTACTGCATTTACTGATTACTGCTTTATCTGATTACTGATTTACGATTTACTGCTTTAGTATGTAAAATTTAAATTTTTTCAACTTATATACATGAAAAGTATAATAGTATTGATTTACAAACTAAAATGTACGTGATATCAATAAATCATATATCCAAATAGCCATCAATAGATCAATAGATATGGAAGGGTAGGAGGTATGAAGAACAGTTGATAACTATTACTTGATTTATGCTTTAGGTGGTAAAAAACAAGTATTTTTTCCTAAAATTTATATTGAAAAAAGCGTAAAATTTAGTAAAAACAAAAAAACTTTTTCTGTTTAAAAAATTAAAAAAATAAAAGTTTTTTAAAAAACAAAAAAGTTTTAGAAAATAAAATTAAATAAACAAAAAAAATAAAAAACAAAAATTTTAAAGAAATGAAATCAACATCTCAATAATTATTAATAAATACAAAAATTTAAAAGAAAAAAATTAAAAAATAAAAGTTTTTTAAAAACAAAAAGTTTAAGAAATAAAATTAAAAATAAATAAAAAGTTTTGTAAAACAAAAGGTAAATTAAAGAAAGAAATAAAAATACAAAGTAAACGGATAACATTTCTATACACGATCTCCTAAAATAACTATAATATCTTCAGCTTCTCATTTATGCGATTCTGCATGCGTTGTAGTTACTTACCTGCTCTTAAGATGAAACTTGTTAATATTACATTTTATTCTTTGCTTAAGCTGTGTAGGTTTTCGTTGTATGTTTATTCTTGCTTCAGAGTATCTGATATGTTAGCTGTTAAGTTCAAAAACACTTCTGTTACTTGATATATTCGTTGATCAGTATGATAAATAGCCAATGTTATGATAAAATATCACCATGTTAATTGCGAAAAAATAGTAATGATATGTTAGAATATGTTGAAAAACGTGTGAATAGAGGTCACGTTTTAATACATCGGGATTGCTTACTGTTGTTTAATACTGAACTTTGTTAATGTCTAGCGATTATCATTGCATAATATTTAGGTTTTGTCGCTGCGATATTAATATTTCAGGTTCTAGGTAATATGTAGCTTTAATGATTGAAATCTTTGCTGTTTAGCGTATTTCGTTGGTCAGTATGATAATTAGGTTAGTTAGATAAATTGTGTATTAAATTTACTTTGTTAATATTAAAAAGATAGCGTATGTTGAAAAAAGCGTGAGTAGTTACGTTCTGTATGCAAGTGTTAGTTACTTTCCTGTGTCATAAGAATGGAACTTGTAATGTTGACTGTTTCATGATTTATAAGTATGTTAGATCGTCGTTGATATTATATTCGTAGGTCAGTGATGCTACTGTCTGCTTATTGATTGAAACTTTGTACGGTTAGCTGATATTATTGATCAGCTATGATATACCATAATGTTGTGATGAAATTTGTTAAATGTTACTATGATAATTTGTAAAAATATTGTATGGATATGTTTAAAAAAAAAAATGTAAGCAGGTTACGTTCTGCGCTCAATGTTAGTACTTTACTAGTTAAGACGGTATTTTTAATGTTAACTGTTTATTCCTGTTTAAGATGTGTTAGGTTTGTGATTGTACGTTATATTCGCTAGTTCAGGTGATGCTATGCGCTTTATTGATGCTGAAAACTTGACTTAGCGTTATATGATCAGTATGATACTACATATGTTGGTGATAAATCTTTTGTTAAATGTTACTTATGATAATGTAAAGACATATCAGTGATAGTTTATAATAGAAAATGGGAGATAGGCTAAGTTTTATCGCCAATGTTAGTTACTTACCGTTGTTTATGGAACTTTAATGTTAACTGTTTATTCCTGTTTAAAGTGTGTTAGGTTTTTGAGTGTACGTTATATTCGTAGTTTAGGTGATGCTATGTTGCCGTTATTGATGTGAAAAACTTGTCACATTAGCATACTATCATTGATCAGTTATATTTAGCCAAGTTATGATAATATTGTTAATAACTATGTTAATGTAAAAGTATCGATGAATGTTTATTGGAAAAGTCTGTAGGACGTTTAGTTTGCGTTTACATATATACTCTAGTTTGATTAGACAACGTTGCCATTATTTGATGTTGAAAACTTTCTTACGCTAGCATTATATTCATTGATCAGTATATAAAGAGACAATGTTATGATAAATTTGTTAAATATTATATGGTAATGTAAAAAATATCCATGGAATGCGGTAGTGGAGATAGGAGGGTAGGTTGCGTTAGATTTACCTATTACAGTTTAGCGTATGTAAAAACCACGGAACTTCTCAACTTATAAATACTAAAAGCGCTAAATTTTAGTAAAAACAATACTGTTTAAAACATTAAAACAAAAATAAAAAAGTTTTTGTTATGATATACAGAATATTACATGAATCATCAGATCATAGGATGGGGAGAAAGCGTGAGGTGGAGTTGGGGGCTGGAGCTTAAGAGTTCAAGCAGCTCCGAGCGGTAGAGCTCAGGACGTATACAGATATGACACTGAACATTAGCTTTCATAATGGGCAGAGGCGTGATGAGGCTGGGAGGCTTAAGAGCTCAAGAGGTCCAAGCTTGTAGAGGCTCAGAGCTCTAGAGGTTTGATTTATATAAAAAAACGTAATTTTTTTAAGTTATAAACTAAAAAGAATAATTTTTGTTTTTTTTTTTTTAAATTTTAATTTTTTTTTTTTTATTTTTTTTTCTTGCCATGAGGATACATCATAGGATGTATACCAAGTTTCGCCGTTCTATGTCAATATTTCAGTTTGGGAGCCGGAGGACCCCCTTTTGATATGCATCTATTTAACCCATATATACTGGGTACCCTTATATGAAAGAGGTAACAGTTTTCGTCGTTCTATTCAATATTTTCAGTTGGGCCGGAGCCCCCCCTTGGATGGCAATGCAATTTAAACCGCAATATGATGTGGGTACCTATATGAAAGATGTATACCAAGTTTTCGTCGTTCTATGTCAATTTAGTTTGGGGCTGGAGGACCCCCCTTTTGATTATGCAATGATTTAATGTAACCCATAAGTATGATGTGGTACTTATATGAGTGTTTATACAATTCAGCCTTCTATCGTCATATTTCAGTTTTGGGGCTGGAGGACCCCCCCTGTGGTGTTGTACGGTTATTTAACTCCATAATATGATGTGGTACTTATATGAAGTGTATTACCAAATTTAACTTCTATGACCATTCAATTTTGGGTCAGCCCCATCACACTTGGCGTCTACGTGCGTGCTGTGCGGTTGCGCTGCGGGCAGGCACACCGTGCGGATATACACTCAATAAAAAAAAATAATATTCGAATTAAACTTATTTATTTATTTCTTGTAATTTCTTAACTAATTAATTAAATTAAAAATTAATAATTAATTTATTTATTTGTTTTATTTTTTTTTTTTTATTATTATCGAAAAAAACCGTCGGTTTTTTCGTCGATAAAGGCGCTGAAAATTTACTTCCGTTTTACTTTCCCCGGTTTCAGGCGTCATCTGTTTACTTCCGGGTTTACTTCCGCCATCTCAATATTCCTCTTTAAACTACTATATATATAATAATATATACTATATATATATATAATATATATATATATATATATTATATATAATATATATATATTATATATATATCAATAATATATACTATAATATATATATATATATAATATATATATATCATACTTAATATATATAATGTGTTAATTTTAATGTTATTGACAATAGTGTTAGTGTAATTTGCAGTATTTAATTATGTTATGATGGTAATATTGTTAAATAATTAGTGATTACTGATGGAATATTGATGATAGGTTAGTGATAATTGATGTTAGCCCCGATAACAGTAATGCTGTATGATGGTAGTGTTGTTATATATATTTGTTATTATTGATTTTTCTCCTCTCTCTCTATTTAGAGGTTTATATCCATCATCCAGGCCTAAACCTGTAGACCTATATTCATGAAGATTTTTATGTACTCCTAGCACCATCTTAAGATTTGCAGGCTTTTTCTGTCACCTCCATGACCTATCTTAACCATGTCATGGTGTTAGGTAGTGTTTTTTAAATATTAGTCATACTTTTCCTTTACCACTCTTGCGCCCAATAAACATCGTAATAATTTCGAATCCCATCCTCCACCTCCATCCCCACATTCGTCTTATATCATAGTTCAATCATACTCTATTTTATTCCTTCTCTTTATATATGTTATCCCTATCTATCGCTATCTTATTCCGTCTCTATTAATGAAGCACTTTTGTGTTCTCTTCCTTTGACTACTTATTGTCGGTTATGTGTGTGGTATTGATGCTTGAGATCGTAACCGTATCGTCATACAACGATCATTGCTTCCTCGTTTCCATTATTGTTGCAGGTTTGTGATGCCAATATTTATCTGTTTCCTTATTTTAAGGTTTATAGTTTTGAATAACCTCTTCATGTGGAATTCATATTTACAAAATGAGTTATGTCTATCGAAATTATATAACCATGCATAGTAGTGTTCACATTTCCTTCAAAATATGGTTCACTGTCTCTATTTTTTTCTTACACATTCTACACTTTCTGTGATTTCTTCCTCTCTATATTCTTTCTGAATCAGTTCGTCATCTTAGGATCTGGTCCTGTGCTGCTATTAATGTTCTTTCATTTTCCTTTCTTAAATATCCTCCAGTTAATGTTTGTAATATGTATGTTCCTTATCCATGTAAACCTGTTCTAGCACTTCTATTCTAAAAAAAGTCTCAAATACATGGCTCCTACATTTGATGAATATTATTTATTTTGTTTGTTTATTACATCTTCAAATCCTCTTATTTTCTTTTCCTACTTCTGTTCGGTCTCTAAAATCCCTTACCTCAATCTTCTCCTTCCAGATATCCTTCTTCTTTTTTTGTATTGAGTTGTTGGGATTCTTTGCCTCATATTCATAAACCCATCCATAAACAATTTTTCTACTCTCTAAATATTTCTTAAACTATATTTCCGATTTTAAGATTTCCTGTCTATTGTGGAACCCTCATTCTCTTTTTTCATTCGAAGTACATGCATCATCGCTATGCATTATTTTTAGTAGATATTTTATGAGCACTTGTAGCATTTTTCTGGTTTTTACGTCGCTACACATTTGATTTCATATTGAAACCAATTACTATTATACCGAAGCGTACATGACAGACGAACTGCAGTGTTTTATTAGCCAATTATTTATTCTGGTTCGGATTCAATTCGTGAAGGTGCTTTTCATCTTTTATAAATATTTTTATGTTAGTTTTTGCAATCACTTTGTGATCTTCATGAAAGATGTCTTAATATTGCGAGGATTCTGACCCATTAAGAAAATTAATTTTATTAGGGGGTGAAAATTAAACCCCTGTTGTTTTTTAAAGGGTTTTTTTTCTGTCTTTTAATTTCTTTTAAATTTTTTTTTTTTTTTTTTCATTTTTTATTTTTTCCTTTTTTCACATATGATCGCCATTTTTTATAAATAAAAATGAACACTTATCCAACCCAAATTCCATATATGTCTCTAGATATCGTTTCACAACCTCTACCT
>JABUQX010002991.1:32500-35000 GCA_015478945.1 Trachelipus rathkii
GGCCAGCATCCAACTGAAACCACATGTACATAGAATTACCATGGCACATCCTCAAAGAAGAGCACTCCAAAACCCTTTCGGAGAAATAAAGTATTCTGCGCTTGATGGAGTCGCTTCGTTAGATGAATTGCTCGATCTGCCAGCAAATCTACTGCTATCCAAAAAAACACTATTACCCAGTGATTTGCTTAATGTATTCCCATAATTGCGTGAGATACTTCTGCTCCCACCATTACTTCCTCTGGTGTGTGTGCCATGGTCTACTGAAGATGTTCTTCGCCGCCACAGCACTGATTTGGGAAACGTCTATTGTGTTACACCATCCGATGAACCATTCAAAGAAGTCTCATCGACGTGTTATGTCGGTGGGCATTAAATGCTGTACACTTTGCAAATGATATGCATGGCGTCCATCTGCCACCAGTGTTCTCCATATTGGTGAACGTAGAGCATCAAGTTCGGCCGCCGGTCTACCTAGACTCTATTACGGGTTTGCCTCAAAATTCCAAAGAATGTCATGGAAAGATGGTGATGGCGAAGAACCGCGTAAACTCGATCCGGAATGCCAGCCATTCCAGTATCACATAGTTGCTTGTACGTTCCCGGAAAAATAGACCTATACTCCAATCGTCTCGTTGGAAACAGGACGGCATATGCACCCCGCGCCTCACTTGCATTCCCATCACACAATCCGTACACGTACACAATATCGGCATATTTCCAGTTGGAATTCATGTGGAGCATCGAAAAGCGCATGTACTATTATGAAACACGAATATTACAACACGACGATGTTAAGATCCAATGTGGCTCGTGACTACACCCCAATTTTCACCCACCTTAAAAATTAGACATTAAAATCGAATTATCAGCCGATTTTGACCCTATAAAACACCAAACTGTAGCTTTTTTTGAACTCTAAAAACGTTGTTTTCCGGTGTTTTTTCTGTGTCTGTAGTCCATTCTTTCAAAATTTTCAATTTTTTTCAAAACCCATGTTATTGACATTCCTTCATATCATACTCCAGATTTTTTATTCCGAAATTACTTCAACGATGAATAATGCATAGATGGGATCCACTTACCTACAATAGTCACAATAGAATTTCTTTCTATTTTTTGAGTTTTGTGTTCAGCTTTGTCCAATTTCCAAACCCACTTTTGTTTTGGATTTTTGAAATGAAAAATTGCAATAATTTTTTTCTGTTCGGCGCGAGTGGATGAAATTTTCAGGGCATATGAAGTCGGGGGAGAGGCACATTTATTTACTTAATAATTTCTTTGTATATGCATTAGTTTTGGATTTTGTTCTTGGAACAATTTAAAAAAAACAAATTTATGAAAATATTTAAAAATATTTCTTTTTGATTATAGGATAAATTGCTCGAAATAAAAAAAATGAGAAAATTTATTGGAATATACAAGCCCTGATAATTTGTTGTTGATCGGATAAGTAGAAAAAAATATATATCAATATTCACTTTTTCAAACATTTAAATTTTTGAAAAAGTGAAATATTGATATTTTTTTTCTACTTATCCGATCAACATCAAATTTTCTCTCCCTCTCTCTCTCTCTCTCTCTCTCTCTTATTATTATTATTATTATTATTATTATTATTATTATTTAACAGATTTTATTAATATAAATTTAATGAATAAATTTAAAATTATTATAATAATTATATTAAAGCCGCGGACTTGCGTGTGTATAAGTGTAAATGTAAGTGTAAGTGTCCATGGTGAGTGTAAGTGTCATGTTAAAAGGTCAGGGGTTTGCCTCGGTGGTGAGAGGTCGAGTTCTATTTTGATTTATGACCGATGGGGAACTCGAACATATAAAGGACGTTAAGGCTTGAGGTGTTAAGGAAGTATAAGCACAGATGGAAGGAGATGGTGAAAATTCGTGAGTAGCGACCACGTGGGTGCGGGTGTGTGTGTGTGTGTGTGTGTGTGTAGCTGGGTGGCTGGGACGGGTATGGTGGGACACAAGGAGGGATGTGACACAAGGCGTGCGGATGCGAACCAACGGTTCAGGTTGGGATGGGAGTGCGACGGGCGGGGGGGAAAAACGTGGCGGGCGGGCTGTGGCGGCGCTTGCGGTTCGACCTGCGCGGGCCCCAGCGATCAAGGTTAAGACATCACAAAAGCTAAGCCCCTAAAGACAGAACAACAATTTTTACCGTGCGGCAAAAATGACCCATGGCCGAAAAAATTAGGGTGGGGTAAAATAGGGGGGGCAATACGTACAACGGTTGCTAACGCAACCGTTTGGCGCGCCCTTTCGAAGAAAGGGCGCTAAAAATTAGGGTTGCCAAAAAATTAGGGTTGCCGAAAAATACCGTGGGCAAAAAATGACCCATGGAAGACCAAGGGGTTGGTCGAAAAAAGGTCAAGCCCAAAAAAGGTCAAGCCCAAAAAGGTCAAGGCCCCAAAAAGGTCAAGGCCCAAAAAGGTTCAGTCAGTTAAAAATTGGCCAAAAAAGGTCAAGGTCAAAAAAG
>JABUQX010002991.1:40000-62500 GCA_015478945.1 Trachelipus rathkii
TTTCGATTTTTTGAGTTTTGTGCTCAGCGTTGTCCAATTTCCAAACCCACTTTTTTTGGATTTTGAAATGAAAAATTGCGATAATTTTTTTTCTGTTCGGGCGAAGTGGATGAAATTTTCAGGGCATATGTAGTCGGGGGAGAGGCACATTTTTTACTTAAATAATTTCTTTGTATATGCATTAGTTTTGGATTTGTTCTTGGAACAAATTTTAAAAAAAAAAATTTTGGGAAATTTTTAAAAATTTTCTTTTGAGTATACAAAAAAATTATCTAAGTAAAAAAGGTGTATCTTGCCCGACTATACAAGCCCTGAAAATTTGATGTTGATCGGATAAGTAGAAAAAATATATATCAATATTTCACTTTTTTGAACGATTAAATTTTTGAAAAAGTGAAATATTGTTTTATACTTCCGATCATTATCAAATCCCCAAAGGATTATATTGTTATTCTTAAGATACACCTTTTTTATAGATAATTTTTTGTATACTCAAAGAAAATTTTATTTTCCAAGCCACAAATTTGTTCAGAGCAAATCAAATATCTGCTATTCAAAGAAATTATCTAGTACAAAATGTGACTCTCCCCATTTATATGCCATGGCTTCATCACTTCACTGGTAGGAAAAAAGTAATATTTTTCATTCTTTAAATCAAAAAAGTGGGTTTGAAAATTGGTGCTACAAACTTTAAATGGAAAATTCTATGCAAAATTTGTGGTGTGGACCATCTGCTGAAGTTCCATTTTCGGAAAAGTTCTGAAGTTGATACAGAATGTCAAAAACATGGTTTTGAAAAATTGAAAATTCAGAAAAACACCGAAAAACAACGTTTTGAAAGAGTAATGAAACGGCTGCCACTTAATATTAACGGGTCAGTTGACTGGAAAATAGGAGTATTATTATAATATTATCATACAGGAATATTACGACACGACAATATTAAGACAATGTGAGCGGTGGAGACGTCACACTTGTATGTTGGTAAACTAACCCTGCGGAGGTACAATTTCGTTGGTTGTCGTTTACCCACACACTACCTCCATATCTCGCGTCTCGTACGTTAGTTTGCCGGTGTCGCAATATTTAACTTATACAGTTGACTGGTGTGAGCTGTATCTCCGTAACGAAACGTTAACGAGCATACATGTATAGAGTAATATGCTCCTATTTTCCATCAATGTACCCGTATATGAAGTGGCGCCGTTTCATTCTGGGACACCCTATATATATATATATATATATATATATATATATATATATATATATATATATATATATATATATATATATATATATATATATATATATATATATATATAAATATATTTCTAATATATATATATATATATATATATATATATATATATATATAGGGTTGGAAAAAAACCATGTTTTTTTAAAAAAACCAAAAACCATTGGTTTTTTTAAATAAACCAAATAAACCAATGGTTTTTTTGGTTTTTATGGGTTTTTATGCTATTTTGATGGTTTTAATGTAGTTTTTAATGGTTTTAATAGATTTTAAAGGCAAAAATCACTACTGGAAACTGTTATACACATGTGCTAACACATATTTTAAAATTCCTTAATAAATTTCTTTAGATTCTTAAATTTTAAATTTTCTTGATAACTGTAAACTGGTATAAAATTATTATTTTTTGAGTTTTACATAAACTCATAAAGTAAAAAATAAGAGGGTATATTATAATATATAAACTCTATCTGAAAAAAGGTTATACTTTATTATTTTACAAAAAAAAAAAAAAACGCATAAAGAAAAGTTTATTCATATTAACCTATAATGATATACAAATGAATTCTTATTTACCTTTATATTTGAATACTAGGAATATATATATATATATATATATATATATATATATATATATATATATATATATATATATATATATATATATATATATATATATATATATATATATATATATATATATATATATATATATATATATATATAGAGAGAGAGAGATATATATATAATATAAATATATAAAAATAATATATATATATATATAGTCCCAGATTTTGGCATCTGAATCTAATACTAGAAATATCTTTAAATAAACTTCAAAAATATATGCAGAGAGAGAGAGAGAGAGAGAGAGAGAGAGAGAGAGAGAGAGAGAGATTCATTAAAAGTCGAAACTGAAATTATCATTAAGAATTTTATACAAAAAAAACTAATTTCCCTGCTTTAGCTGTTCCCAACCTATTTCTAATGTTGCTGTGCACAAGTCCGAAAGTTGAAAATATCCTTTCAACATTAGCATTTGATGAAGTTTCTGACAATATGCTTACTATTTTATATATAACCTTCTCATCTAATTTTTCTTTGAGAGATCTGTACCAAGATGAAGAAGTCACTGCTGACAACAGAGACTCATCAAATAGGTAACTTTTATGAAATGGAGAAGAATTTGCTCTTAAATTTATACAAATGGGCATCAATTCAGGATACTCATTTTCCATAAATTCCATTGCTTTTGAATACTCATCCTCTGGAAGTACTGCGGTCTGATATCTTGGGTTAAAAATATACCCCAATAAATAAGTGAGCTTCTGTTACTGCCTGATGATACCTTCTTTTTACTTTTGCTAAATCTTGTCTGTTGAGTGGTGGATTAAGCTGTTCTAGCTCCATGTTCATATTTTTCCAAATATAAACAGCATCACTTAGTTTACAGTCATTGCCTTCTAGCTTGGTTAATGCTGTGGCCACACAATCCACACATGAGTTTTATTATAAACTTTTGAAATGTGGCATCGATGGGTAGAAAATGAATTCCCAAGAGCTCGAAACAAGAATCATGTTTTAAACATGTTAAATTTACAAATATATATATATATATATATATATATATATATATATATATATATATATATATATATATATATATATATATATATATATATATATATATATATATATATATATATATATATATATATATATATATATATATATTATAATCATTCTCACAATAATATAAAATCAGCAGAAATTTTTTTATTGCCTTTCAGTTGCTCTTCGATTGAAAAATTGAGAAAACCATATCAACATGCTAAAGAAAATCATTAATAAATATATTTTTTAAATATTTTATGCATGGTTTTTTATGGTTTAAACCATTGGTTTTTTTATGTGGTTTAAACCAATGGTTTAAACCAAATGGTTTAAACCATCCCACCCTATATATGTATATATATATATATATATATATATATATATATATATATATATATATATATATATATATATATATATATATATATATATATATATATATATATATATAAAATTTTTATAGATATGAATATATATATGAAAGAGCAGATCTACAAAATTTGTTATAGACGTTTATAAACTGAAAAATGAGAGTTTTTTCTTCCAATTTATTCATCGAATTAATTGAGGTTGTGAAATGAAAAGACAAAAGAAAGAAAGACAAAAAATTCTCATCAATCTTTCCTCTTTTTCTTCCTCATTAAACATTCGAAAAGAAGACGAAGAAATGAACTCAATTTTCTCGCAAATAAAAAATAAATAAAATTAATTCATAGATATGGTGTTTCGATACGTATTTCTAAAGTTTCCACCTATTTATTAAAAAAGTAATGAAACATTATATATATATATATATATATATATATAATAATATTATATGTATATATATATATATATATATATATATAATAATAATAATATATATATATATAATATATAATATATATATATATATATATAATATATATATATAATTTAATATATATATATATATATATATAATAATAATAAAAATATATATATATATATATATATATATATATATATATATAATATGTAATATATGTATATGTATATATATATATATATAATAATAATATAATAATAATAATATGTATATATATATATATATATATATATATATATATATATATATATGGTGAAACTAAAGAAACCCTCATGATATCTTGAAAACTAAGATAGGTACAAAAAAAACATTAACATATATGGAATCAGCGTATAATATTTGTATGGAAAATGCAAAAAAAAATTTTTACTTTTTTATTTTTTTATATATCAAAACTACGATAGGTACAAAAAAACTAACATATTTAGAATCAGCGTATGAAATATGTATTAAAAATATATTTTTTAACTAAAGAATACCCCAGGGTAAACCGCAAAGATGCAGGAGTCGAGGTCTCTCGGCCTCCTGGGAGGACGACGGGGTAGGACTATTTCCCCCCTCCGGGGAGGATCTCGGAACCCCCGCTCTTTGGTATTTGGGTGTCGCGGGGGTTCCTCCGCCCTCCCCTACGGGGTATGGAAAACGTCCCCCTCTGTCCCTCCGTCAGCTCGAACCCCCTAAAAAGGATTGTCATACGCTGATTCCATATATTTTATTAGTTTTCTTCTACCTATCATTAGTTATGGAGATATAAAAAAATAAAAAAAAGTAAATTTTTTTTGCATTTTCCATACAAATTTCATGCGCTGATTCCATATGTATGTTATCAGTTTTCTTGTACCTATCTTAGTTTTCGAGATATCATGCGGGTAACTTCTTTATTAGTTTTAGCGCTATATATATATATATATATATATATATATATATATATATATATATATATATATATATATATATATATATATATATATATATATATATATATATATATATATATATATATATATATATATATATATATATATATATATATATATATATATATATTAATAATTAATAAATGCTAGATGTTTACGATTAGACTTTAGTAGTTTCCCATTGTAAGGGAAAGAACAAGACTTTAATAATTTGGGAGGTTCTGAGAAGTTCAACCTTGGAATAAAAATTTTTTATTCCGAGAATGACTCTGACAACACAGGTCCCAAACATATAATATATTTATTTATCTTTCCTTATATAGATGAATCGAATGATATTACATCATTTTTTGAAGGGATACTACTTATAATATATATATATATATATATATATATATATATATATATATATATATATATATATATATATATATATATATATATATATATATATATATTAGGGATGGGCCGGATATCCGGCAACTATCCGGTATCCGGCCTATCCGGCCAAGTTTTTGACTATCCGGTATCCGGCCGGATATCATTGTTATCCGGCCGGATAACCGGATAATTACTTCCCTAGTAGGTTCTTCCTCGTTTAGGGAAATATTCCAAATAATTTGAAAAATTATATATATATAATATATATATATATATATATATATATATATATATATATATATATATATATATATAATATATATATATATATATATATATATATATATATATATATATATATATATATATATATATATATATATATATACTTGTTTTGAATTTCGATGTTGGGTACCAATGTTATATTATTTTATTCATCATTTATGTTGACTGTACAATACAATTTATCTGAAATTTGGTGGTGACACGTTTCATAAATTATGGTAAAAATATGGTAATATTAAAATATTATAATAATATATTATAAAAATATTAAAATATATGGTAAAAAATATGATATTTATAATGGAATTAAGCTACTAAGACACATGTTAATGCAATTTTTACCACCATAATTTTATTCTCACGTTTAAGTATTGTAATTACTAAATAGTAATTACCACTGCTTATTTTAACGTGTTTAAGCATTGTATTATTTACCAGTATATATACGCACATTCTCAGAAATTTATAATAAAAAAAAAACACGAATTTATTCTCAATGTTACCCGCCTTCAGTGATAAAATATAAAAATCAGAGCAAATGTCAGGGCACAAAACTTGATAAAATGCAATGTTGGAAATAAATATACGTCTGCTATTAAGAAAAGTGGTGCTACGAATAAATGGTCAATATCGATTATAACTTTATAGGACAATCGAGAACTAAATATTATCGATACTGAGAATCGGTCGATTAATAGTAACACTCAATATCATTTATAATATTGATAAATTTTACATCAGAAATAAAAGAAACCTCTTTAAAACATGATCCTTTGAAGAAGAAAAAAAAAAAAACAAAAAAAAAAACGATTTTTCGGTGTTGCTATCAAACGTACAAAGATGGCCAACGTGTAAAAATTTGTGGACTATAAATTTTGGCATTCCACTGAAACTACAATTTTTTTGGTAGTCCTCTAACTGCGGAATGATATAGGCATTCCGCTAACTGCAATTCCACAACATTTTTCAAATTATCGCAATTGCAATTCCTCAATTTATTTTGGTATTCCGCAATTGCGGAATTGCGGACTTAAATTGCGGAACGTCCACCTCTAGATATATATATATATATATATATATATATATATATATATATATATATATATATATATATATATATATATATATATATATATATATATATATATATATATATATATATATATATATATATATATATATATATATATATATAGGTCAGCCTCCAGATTAGATGTCCCATGTATGTAAAAAAAAACTATGATAGCTACGTAAAAACTGAATACATTTTTGAAATCAGCGCACATTGTAATGGAGGAAAATGAAGAAGAAATAAAATAAAGTGAGATAAAAAAAGTAATAATAATAATAAATGAAGAAGAAATAAAATAAAGTGAGATAAAAAAAAGTAATAATAATAATAATTCTCTCGTTCCCCCAAATTTTCGCGTTCCAAAGTCATGAGTCCCCCAATATTTTCTTTTCAATGTTAAGGCGAACATACGCGCACGCGCACACACACACACATACTACACACACACACTCTATGATAGATAGATGTTCTAGAGAAATTAAATTTTTTTGATGACCTGACCTGACCTAACCTAAACTATATGCAATTTTAATTTTTTAATTTTAATTTAACTTTAATTTTTATTTTTTAATTTTTTATTTTTGCCATTATTTTTAGTTTCCCCTAAAGTATTGAAAAGATATAAGGAAAACGTTTATTTTTTATGGGTATCATGTTTAAATTAAGTTTTGAAACGTACGATTATAATATTTTTTGGAGTTATTTATTAAAATTAATAATTATTAATTTTTTTTTTTTAGTTCTTGCATTACAATGTACGCTAAATTCAAAAATATATTAAGTTTTTATGTAGATATAGTGTTTTTTTTTAGATACAGGGGGCACCTAATCTGGAGACTGGCCATATATATATATATATATATATATATATATATACTATATATATAATTTATATATTGAAATATTATATATATATATATATATATATATATATATATATATATATATATATATATATATATATATATATATATATGTGTCCCTCTATTTATTCGAGATTCTTCTTTCTCAATTGGCCACAATGGAGGAATTTTAATAACGCACCAATTCGTAAAGAGTTTATTATTGCATCCTAAATTACTGGTCCCAAAAAAACCTATATAAAACAATGGAAAACACATTATAAATTAAATGTTCTTTAAAATAATGAGTTTACTAAATATTAAATAAGTAAGTAATTTTTTAATTAGTTAATTAGTAATTAATATAATATTCCAAATATATCAATATAAATATTTCATGAATACAGAAAAATCATTTAAAATAAATACATCAAAATTTCTCCAATATTACAATTAATATTTCAAAGATAATTAACAAATATATTTCATTAGTATGTCAAACATCTTTATTTTTAAAACAATAAAATATTACAAAGTAAAGGCTGTAAATATTTTTACAAGATTATTATTATTATTATTATTATTATTATTATTATTATTATTATTATTATTATTATTATTATTATCATCATCATTATTATTATTATTATTATTATTATTATTATTATTATTATTATTATTATTATTATTTAAAGTAATTACCTTTGTCCAAACGATGGAAATGTTTTTAAGTGAGAACCTTCCTTTGCTCGTCTCACTGATATTTAATCTGTTTTCTTTATATTTAATATATTATAATTAAAAAGAAAAACGGAAAAACAATATACATCTTTGTATATTATATATGATATAAAATATCCTATATAATATGTTCAAAGAATGCATATTATATATATTTTAATTTTTAAGAAAAACTTCTATTAATTTTCGCGCCTTGACAACACTACTTAGCGCTATTCTTTAGCTGTTATCTAAGTGGTTGTTCGACCCAAACAAATGATTTTTCCTATGATCCAACCCTTCTTAAAAAATCGTTTTCTCCAAAACCCTCTCTATCCCCTACTCTAATTCTCTCTAAACCCCTAAAGTTTCTCCCTCTCATTCCCTCACCATTCTCTCGGTCTTTCAATTCCTTTCCTGAAGTGACGTCAAAAATAGATTTCTTGAAATAAATCTAGATTTAAATCTAGATTGATTCCTAGATTTAGGAATAGATTTAGACTTATTTCGACATCCTGTTTACAATTTTATGAAAAGAAATGTCGAGTCAAACAATAAAAAAGGTATTAAATGAAAAGTTATTTAAACAAAAATGTTGAAATGTAGAAATGTAAACGAAACTTGAGAAATGGATTATGAAGCAAAATTTGTTTTGAATTGTACGTTTTAAGTATCAACAAACCGAGTTTTTTGATTTCAAATATTGTGAAATAATTTTACAATAAGGATTTTACAATAAGGACTCTGCCTCAGAAAATTAAAATTCATAAGGATTTTAATTCTAATAGTATTATAAACATACAATTCAAAATAAATGCAGAAAGGGTATTAGTCATGTAGAAAGGATATTAGTCCAAATTAGCAATATTAGAATATAATTCCACTTCTTGAGAAGTAGATCGCCTATATGGAATAGGTGGTGGCATAGGAGGTTTGGGTATTAATGATTGTCTAAATTTTATGGGAGGTTGTACCAAGGGTCCAATTTCAATTTGTTTCTGTGGGGAATTTTGAACTGGGGTTACCTCTAATGGAATTGTTGAAATGGGTATATTTTGCAATGGAATATCTTGGGGTTCTTGATTTAATTCTTTCAAACATTTTCTACACAATGCTTTTCTATAAGACCAAGTCAAATAAATAATCACTATGATGAAAATGAATAAAATAATACTAGATGTTCCTCCACCGATATATGGGATTAATTTAACTTGAGAAAGATAAGGAGTTAATGGGTGGATGGTATTATTAATGTTGTCTAGTCTTTTATTCCACTGAACTTCCTTCATTATTTGAAATTTTGGAAACAATGCTGAAGAGATGTTGGGTAAAGCAACATGAGTTAAAAAATTAAACAAAACTTTATCAGATTGGGCAATTAATGAAGTTAATGAAATATTTTTCTCTAAATGAATGGGGTTTTTAAATTGATAATTAACAGAGGTAAAAGTACAACCGTGAGGAATATTAAAAATAAAATTATTTATATGCTGTACGGAATGGGGTCTTTCGCAGGATATAGAAGCTCTAATTTTTTCTGCAAAAGATATAATAGTGAAATGTCCTAGTGTTACTGTGAAGGGTTCTTTTGATTTAAAGATAGCTATAGGACATGACGAGAAATTAGTAGTATAGTTAAGCAAAAGCGATAGCAAGCATGTTTTGTCATCAATGGATGTAAAAGGTTGTGATTGAGGGCAAACTGCTGTTTTCCCTAGGTTACGACAATAATCGTGGACCGAATTTCGCAAATAAGTATATTTCCTTTGACCATAATTAACGAAAAGGTAATTATTTGGTGTATTATACATTATTCGAACGGACGTTTCATTGAATGGAATGAATGTTGGGAATGGAATTAACTTGTATGAAATAAATTTCTCATTTGAAATGAATGGAATTAATGTAATTAATTCAAATGGATTAGTGGTTGATTTTATAGTCCATGAGTATGTCAAAAATGAATGATATGTTGTCGCTTCTAATGGTATGATAGGATGTAATTTTGTAGTTTGTGTCATTTCTAGTATATATGGTAACAAAAAGATGGGTGAATAAAGTTGATCATTAGTTATCTTTGTTTTAGCTAATTGTAATGAAGTGATAACTAATTGATGTAACATTGTAATACTATTAACTGAATGTTCAACTAATGTAAGTAATGATTTGATACTACCTAGCTGATTGAGTATGTGGTTGGTTGCTAGTGATTTGTGTTGAAATGCAATTAATTTTTGTAGGTTAAATTGAAATTCTGATAATGTTTGGGTATTTGACTTTAATTGTTCTTTAAGTTCATTAACTAATAAATTTGAAGTACTCGCAAAGTTTCCTAATATATTTATCTTTTTTCTTAAAAATTTGATTTGTTTATCAGTCGCGGTACCAAATAAAATATTAAGTATATCTCCTCCCAATTCGAAAGCAGCTCTTTTGAATCTTGTTTGTGAGTGAACCCATGGCAAGCTTTTAATTTCAGCTAATTTAAGGGATATTACTTTAGTTCTAATTTTAATGAGTTGAAATTCCCATTTGTGCGCTCTTTGGTTTATGGAAATATTAATAAAATTATCATTAAACGCAGGTAAAAATCTATCTTTTAAAGTATCTACCATTTTGATGGTTCTATAAATAGTGGTTTTAATTTCTGATGGGCATTCTAAAGATACAATCAAGTCAAGATATCCTTCGATAAAACTTACTTCACCGGAATGATACAAAATGATACCTGGCAGTACTCTTGTTTCTTCATTAATGTTAGTGGAGATGGATAAGACTGCAGGTAAAAGAAGTAATGCAAAAACTGGACGTAACATTTTCATTACAGTCTGAAATGATTATTACTTCGATTTAATAATTTAGGTCGCCGTTTTATGAAAGTAAAATTAAAATAATTAACAAAAAAAATTAAAAAGTTACCTATGGTTATACTAGAATTACCTTAATTTTAAAATTAAAAATTGGAATCAAGTTTGATATGTTTCTGATAATAATTTTAATTAATGAAATCAAATAATTAAAATAAAATGAATTTCATAAAATGAAATCAAGTTTATTGGATCTTGGATAATAAAACTAAAGATAAGTAATGTTAAAACATTCTGATTATAATTAAAATGAAAATTAAAATTAAAAGATTATATAGCATGAGGCTAATTAATATCAATAAAAGCTGATCAGGCTAATCAATATTAATCAAAACTAATTATAGCATAAGGCTAATTCTGAATTAAAATCAAAATTAAAAAAAAATAAAAGCAAGCTGATTATATAGCTTAAGGCTAATTAATATTAAGATAAAAATTAAAAATAAAAGCAAGCTAATTATATAGCTTAAGGCTAATACTTAATTAAAATTAATTAAAAAGATTCTTAATATTAAATAAACAATCTGATTATATTTTTATTATTCTAATATTAAAACGAAATTTTTCGATTTTTATTTTGTTTTCTTTTTAAAATAAAAATAATAATAAAAACATGTTACTAATAAAAATAAAGTATATAAATAAAAGTATATAAACGTTGCTATTTTACGAAACGTAAAATTAAAATTTTTCTATTTTTTTATGGTTTTTTAGTTTCAAAAGAAAAGAATGACCCCTGGGGGCAAAAAAAAATTTTCCGAATTCGTAACGGACATAATAAAAATATGGAAACTTATACTTAAAAAATTAAGAGTAGAAAAGTGTAAACATGTGTTTTGTGTAATATATTGTAATAGAAATATAAAAACTTAAAACTAAAGGTTATGAACACAAATAAAATAAAATAAAATATTTATTTACAAAAAGATTTTTTACAATTCTAAGAGATTTTAACTCTTAGGAGGCAAGTAGTGGAGTGTATTTCCTCTTCTAGTCATCTCTAATGGCAAAACAACTGGAGGTCTCTTTAACATTGGTTCAGACGACTCTTTTGTTGTTTTATCAGTTCTTGGTGGTAGAGGTGGAGGAGATTCTTGCTCTCTTTGCCTTGTTTGGCTTCTTGTAACCCTTGGTTCCACATCCCTCGGACCTCTGAATTGCTGGTGAGGTCTATACGACGGATCTTCTTTCCTATCATCTCTTGGGCCTTCAGATGTTGATAAATCCATTATTTCTTCTGGAGGTGTTACCTCATCATCTTTGGGAAGTGTTTCAGAACTTGGCACATTATCCCCTACAGTTCCATCTGCAAGTGGTGTTACCAAAGTATCCTCTTGTACTTCTGCAATGACAGGCTGTTCCTCGTGTTCAGAACTGTCTGAAATATATGAATCCTCTTGTCTGATTGGTGATAGAGACGGTCTATATCCTCTTACTTGAGTTCTTGTTTGTGGAGTAGAATTAATCAATCTACTTCCTTGAGGAGTATCAGGTATTCTTTGATTACAAGAAGTTTGTGTTTCTACTACAGGATTCTTTTGTTCTTGTGTTGAATCCTCTGGTATAACATATTGTTCATCATAAAAATTAGGGGGAATCCACGAAGAAGTGGTTGGAGATTCTTGATCTTCTACCTGTCGATCTACTTCTTCAGGTTCCATACTTGTTCTTTCTGTTGTAATTTTCGGGGAATCCAATGTTTCTTGAATTGCATCTAATGTTTCTTGAATTGCTTCTGGATTCAAATCTCATCGTTATCAAACGAAAAATGTGATTCTGTAATCTTTTCTACTGGAATTATCTTTACATTATCCCGGTGAACCGGAAATAATTTTGTTGAATTTAAACAAGAAAGCATAAGCTTATTTGGCTCCTTTATTTGATTTACAATAAAAGGACCTTCAAATCTTTTGTTCAATTTAGAACTTTGTTCTGGTTTCTTTACAGCATTTACAAAAACATAATCGCCCACTTTCAATTCTCTTTGTGTGGCATGTTTGTGTTGCTGTTCCATAGCTTTAATTGTTTCTTTTTCTAGACTTTCTCTTGCTAAGTCTCTGATTGCTTCCATTCTTTCCACTACGACATCTACCTCATCTGATATGAATTTTCTATTTTCCGATTTATTTGTAAATGGAGAGACATAATCAGGCATCTCGTAGGGAAGTCTCTTTATATATCCATGCAGGACAAAATGTGGAGATGATCCAATTGATCGATTATACGATGTGTTGATAGCTATTTGAGCAAAAGATAGGTATTTTGACCAATCTCTATGATTATCCTTTACGAAATGACGGAGGAAATTTTCAATATCCGCATTCAATCTTTCAACTACACCATTTTGACTTGGTTTGTAGGGCAGAATATTAACCTTTTTTATCCTCCAAGCTTTACATAGCTCTTTGAAGGCAGCTGAAGTAAATTCTGGGGCATTGTCCGAGGCTAAAATTTCTGGGCTCGAATGCCGACATATTACTCTTTCTTGTAAAGCTTGAGCAAATTCTTGACTTGTTCTTGATTTACAAGCGACTAATTCGCAATATCGTGTCAAAACATCTCTGAATACGAGAATGTGTTTGGCACCTGAAACTGAACATGTGGGAAGTTTTCCTATACTATCCACATGTACTCTAGAAAACGGAGTATAAGGAAGAGGCCATCTGTTGATTTCAGCTTTTGGAGGCCTAGGACCTTTAACCTTAGCACATGACACGCACTGAGAACAGTACTCCTTTACTAACTTACTTAGATGAGGAAAAACGTATCTTTCTCTAACTCGTTTTTCAGTCCTGTCCTCCATGCCCACTTCCAAGTGAAGAATGGCACTGATCTATGACTGAGTAGATCATGCTATCTGGTACTTGTATTACATAAGGTTCTTTTCGGGTTGCATAGTACAACACTTTCTTATGAAAAATATGTGGATAAGTTTTAGGGTTTTCCTTAGCCCACTTAACTAATTCTTTTAATCTAGGGCAATTCTCTTGTTCCCTATTAAAAGTTTCTTTCGTTAAAATAAAATCTTTTCTTGGTAAGATTGGTTTCTTTTCTCCTTTGAAAAAATAAACGTTTGGAGCTTTTGCTGGGTGCCTGCTCAAATAATCAGGCGGTATGTTAGTTTTTCCCGTCTTATACTTTATAGTTGGCGAAAAACTGTTCACAAACAAATTCCAACGGGCTAGGCGTCCCGTTTGTTGTTTGTTGCGAAATATAAAACAAAGAGGTTGATTATCAGTTAATATGGTGATGGGATAACCAAACACCGTATTTTTAAACTTCTGTAGTGAGAAGACAACAGCCAAACATTCCTTTTCTATAATATCATAGTTGAGTTCACTGCCTCTTAACACTCTTGACACAAAAGACAACGGTTTTTCCTTGCCGTCATCTGACATCTGGTAAAGAACTCCTCCTATTCCGTAGTCACAGGCGTCTGTACCTATAAAAAATGGCTTGGAATAATCTGGAAAAGTTAACTGAGGTTGCACCACAAGCTTCTCTTTTAAGAGCTCAAATGCTTTTTGGTGTTCTTCCTTCCATTCAAACTTAACACTCTTTTTTATTAAGTTATATAATGGTTTCGCAATTAGTGCAAAGTCACTAATTAAAAAACGAAAATACGAGAAAAATCCTAATAAAGATTGTGTTTCCTTAACACTTGCTGGAGGGACGAAACTCTTCATCGATTCTATCTTCGCTGGATCTGGTGAAATTCCGTCTCTTCCTATTTTAAATCCTAAGTACAAAACCGAAGTTTGGAGAAAATGACATTTAGTCAATTTAACTCTCAATTTATTTTCTCTAAACGCAGTAAAAACTTTCTTTAAGTTTTCAAAATGTTCTGCCTTATTTTTACCCATGATTAAGACATCATCTAAATACACTTGTGCAAGGTCCTAATAAATGGTTCAACGCGACTTGCATTGTCCTAGCATAGGTACTTGGGGCATTGCGGTGCCCAAATAATAATCTGGTTGGGCAGAATAATCCTTTCCTTGTACGGAAAGCCATTAATTTCTGTGTTTCTTCCTCGACTTCGAGGGAATGGTAAGCATCTATCAAGTCACAGCTAGTAAAAATTGTACTACCTCCCAGGGACGAAAATATCTCGTCAATCGAGGGCAATGGGTACACATCTGGGACGCTGAAAGAGTTTAAATACCGATAGTCTATACAGACTCTTGGTTTGTTAGAGTTCTTTTTGGCCACCACCAGTAGAGGTGAACTATGTGGCGAATAGCAAGCTTTAATATATCCTTTCTTTAAAGCTGCATCTGTAAAATTATCTATGTCTTCCAGGTAGCGATGTGGGAGACGATACTGTTTTCTAAAAATGATCTTTGGAGCATCTGGAGTAAGTTCTATTTCAAACTTCTGTATGGGACACACAGGAACTGCATCATCATCTAGAGCAATAACGTCCTTGTATTCCATTAACAAATCAAGAAGTTCTTCTAAATGCTCAGGTTTCTGTAAAATAGAAACATCTGCTTCTTCTTTACTCAAATTATCTGTAATAATTTCTCTGTATGCATTCTTCAATTGTTTATCTGATAAATTTTCTGAGCAGGTTACTATACAAGTAGATCCTAACTGCTTATTCTCTGTAGCAATAGCAGTTTTATTAAAATCTTTTTCAATAATTTCTAAAATAGGATGACACTTCCCTATATATTTATTTCTTCTTAAATAAAAAGGTTTGTCACTTAGATTAATATAACTCAAAATAACTTCATTGTTTCTTACTGGGCATACAGAGTTTGCAAAATATAATGGCCCTAAGGAAAAAGCAGGTGTTATTAAACACTTCTTTTCCAGTTTCAAATCTTCTTTACTCTCAGGTCTGACTTTCAAGTAACCATAAGATTGAGCAGGTGCCATGGTTTCTTCTATTAATAGCAATTGAACTTCTATTTCTTCATCTGCTATGAAAGGTCCTTCCTTTACCGGAGGAAGTTGTGAATTTTCTTTGTTCTCTTGATGAACAATATTATTCTTATTTATTTCTACCTTTGTAGGCTTTTCCAATGAGCCTTGCGTAATAACTCTCTTTGTAGGCTTTTCAATAGAGCCTCTCTTAATTACTGGTTTACAATTATCACTGTAATTGTTTAATTTAAATTTGTCATTTATATTAGAATTATTATTTATATCTTTCTTAGTTATCTTTTCCTCTTGATTCATGAGAAAATAACTTCCTAACCTGGCAAAGATTTTAACTTTAATTTCGTTATCCTCTTCTTTAAGATTTAATTGCGATGAAGAAAGGTCTATTGTTATAGGTAGATTAGCTAAAATACTTGTACCTAATAAAATTCCATTCCAAGCTCCAGTGCTTCCAGTCTTACACACTAAAAAGGTAACTGGGTAATACTGTTGGTGTAGTCTTAAAAGTAGATCAACTTCTCCTATAGGATGGATCATCTGAGTTCCAATCCCTTGAACTATAATACTAGCTTCTTTAAGAGACAGTTTGAATCTTCCTTCTCTTTCTATTTCCTTTAATCTATCCAACGATATCAAACAGGTTGTGCTCCCCAAATCTAGTAGGCTATGAACTTCAACCTCGTTCTGACCTTTTGCTGGAGTCAAAAATATTGACAAAAAATAATGACATCCCAATTTTGGGGGTCTAATTCCTACACCAAAGAAGCTAGAGGTTACTATAACACCTCTCTTCTTTAAGCTTGAAGTATTTTCTTTAATTACTGTTTTATTTACCATTTCTTCATTTAAATCTTTGCCAGAACTAACTCAAAAATTTGGTTCTCTTGTAGAAAGATCGGGTTGAAAAAACTGTTCGTTCTCTTCTTCTTCATCTTCAGCTTCAGATATTTCTTCATGTTCTGGATCTGCTTGATGATTAGAGATCAGGTGAACTCTGGTTGTTTTCTTAGGACTCTTACCTTGATAGCTACGCTCATTCTTTGAGTAAGAGTTTGGCTTTCTGGTATTTGAATCATTTTTAATCTCGACTCTTCGAGCTTTGACCCCATTATCAAAATCAGTGGGGTTATTATATGGTATTACCATATTATTTTCATTTTCATTAGGGATCCACACAGGGGCATTCTTGCAATTAGACGTTGAACCCCGGGCATGGAACTTTCTACATACTCTACAATATGTGGTATTCCAACCACAGTTTCGGGAATGGTGACCTAAAGATTCACATTTTAGGCAATAGTCCATTGACTTTATTTCTTTACTGGAGAGTTTCTTAACTACTCCCTTATTAGGTCTTATATTTGGAGAAGGGCTTGTCCTTTTTCCTGAAAATTTAGAAGTATTCTTTTTATTACTCCATTCCATGGTTCTGTTCCTCATGGAAGGGTTATATGTAGTTCTTTCTTTTCTAACTTCACTGTTATTAGTGCTATTGTTCTCTGTATAGAATACTCTAGCTGTATTTCTTCTATCTTGTTCAGCTCTATGGTTAGTTTGGAACAAGACTCCTTCTTCTATCTGGCTGAGTTTCTCCAAAATTTCTACGAAACTCAAATCTGGATTAAAGACTTTTAAGACTTTTTCTCTAAGTCTTCGATGATCTCTGAGCTCTTCCATACTCTCTAAAATCTTAGTCATAATTAAGATATTTATCTGTTGAGAAGTAAATCCAAAGGATCAATATCTATGAGTTTTTTCTGATATTCCCAAAGGAGATTCTTCAAGTCCAACATGAATTCAGTAAGAGTTACATGTGGTCTCCTTTGAAATTTCATGAACTGTTTCAATAAACAGAAGATTGTCTCGGTTTTTTCTGGTTTGAGAAAAATCTTCAGTTGAATCAAGAAGTCTTCTAGGGTCTTACACCTCGAGAAGCTATTGTCTTTGAGAATGTACTGGCGGGCCTCTGATGTGAAATCAGAAGAGATTGTAGTCTTAGCATAATCTATTTTCTGTCTTTCAGTTATTAGGCCTAACGTGCGTATCTTCTCTTGCAACGTCGAAAGGTAATCTTCAAACTTAATGCCTACCCAAACTTGGGTCTTGGTGTTTCTTCCATACAATTTTAATTCTTTAGGCAATTCTGGAAGTGGAGGGGCATACGCAGCGTTGGGATAATATCCTCCATAAGGGGGTCCATATGGGTATGGATTGTAACCAGGTTGCATTGTTGGAAGGGGTTGTTGCCAGCCTGTGTAAGGTGGCTGCATATTTAAAGGATTATTTAAAGTATTTTGGGCTGGTCCCCACGGATTCTGAGGTTGTCCTCCATATAGAGTATCACTTGCTTGGGTCTGTCCCCAAGTTCCACTAAACTCACTTCTATTGTTAAATATTTCTGTTTGGCCATTCCAGGAAGGATAAGTTTTCTTTTTATTTGAAGGGGGAGTGGCCCCTGATGCATTTAAATGTATTAAAAGTATTGTCCAAAACATTCGTCTTTTGGAGCACCTTAGGTATTCTTGCTGTATTTTCTGTATTTCCTGGTTGATGCCAGTCCCAAGCTGTTCTCTGATTTGGGTTTAACGACATTGTATCAATGTTAGAAGGAGGAAGTCCCATATCCTTTTGTGTGGGTTCCCTTATCTTGGGTTTTGCTCCTGTATTCTCTTCTGTTTTCTGTCCGTCAGTAATCTTCACTTCTGTTACATTATGTTCTTCATCTTGATGAAACATCTTCTGTATTATCTTCTTTATTTGTATTATCCATGTTCTCATTCATGTTCTCTGTTGAATCATTATTTTCTAAGTCTGTATTATTCCCTTCAGCTCCTCCTGAAGCTCCATTAGGGTCAACTGGTCCGGCTATAGCCCTTTGAACCAGGTAGCAGAGAATGAGAAACAATGTAGAAAATATGAAGACTGTAAAAGACTATTGGTTCATAACATAGTCATGATAATTGTTAAATTAATTTAAATTAATTTAAATTAAATTAAATTAAGTCTTAAACTGTTTCTAAAAAAATAAAAAAAACTAAAGTCTCAAAATATTTTTCAAAGTTTTCAAAAAAAAAAACTAAGTTTTCAAAAATATTTTTTCAAAAAGTTCCAAAAAAAAAAAAATTCAGTATTTTGCAAAATATTCAAAACTGTTTTCAAATATTTTCCCCAAAAATTTTCAATGTTCAAAGAAAATATGTAAAGTTCTATTTAAACTCAAACAAAAGAGTTTATTAACTTTTAATTAAATAATTAAAATTATTTTATTCGATTTTAATTATTAATTACTGTTTAAAGTTAATCACTATTAAATTTAAAAATTAAAATTTAATCACTTTAATTTTAGTTCAATTAAAAAATAATTTTCTTTCAAAATTATTTAAAGTTCAAAAATAAAAATAATTTTCTTTCAAAATTATTTAAAAAATATCAAAGGTCTATTGATAATTATATTTAATTAATTCTCTGTAATTAATTATTTAAGAAACAACTATCCCCTTTTTCTAGTCGGGTGTGTTCTTAAAATGTTAAAGGTCAACTTATTTGTTCTTCTTGGTCAAAGGTTATTTGTTCTACTGTTCTTCAAAGTTCTTCAAAGTTCTTCAAAGTTGTTCTACGTTCTTCTATTAAATATTTTCTAAGTTGGAATCAATCCATTTATTTACCAACAAATTTATTTTTCCAATTCTGTTATAAATTGTGGCTTTTATAATCTTTGTTGCAGTAGAATAATTTTTAAAATATTTCAAATCAGTAAAATAAATTTCCAAATTTTCTGTAGCTAAATATAACAATTCTGTTATTTTTAGGTCAAAAATAATAATTTCTAAGGGTTTTAGGTCAAAAATTACATTATTTTCTGTATTTTTGGTCAATTTGGGCAATTTGACCTTTCGTGACCTTTGGTGACCTTTGGTGACCTTTGGTGACCTTTTGACCTTTGGTGACCTTTCGTGACCTTTGGTGACCTTTGGTGACCTTCCGTGACCTTTGGTGACCTTTGGTCCTAGTGACCCTTACTGGGTGGTCTGGGGTCTAACCCAAAAGGTTTTACCTTACTTTGATAATTATTAATTATGTTATTGCTAAATTACGGATTTCCGATAATTAAAAAACTTATTTTTTTAATTCACTCAAAAAAAAGAAAAAAAAAACACTTTTTTATTTTCACTAAAAAAAAACGGGTTAAAAAAAAAAAATAAACGATTTCGCTTTTTTACCACCTGAAAATATTCGCGGGGCTACGACAAATATAATTGGTAAATAATTATAATGAAAAAGTAATTAATAAATTTATTATTAATAATAAAAACGGAAACGATATATATATATATATATATATATATATATATATATATATATATATATATTAAAATAATAATAAATAATATATATTATAAATAAAAACAAAAATACTATATATATATATATATATATATATATATATTACCATCTGAAAATATTCGCGGGACTACGACAAATGTAATTAATGCATAATTATATAAAAAAAAAAACAAAATCGAAATTTTTACCTCCTGTAAATATACGCGGGGTTACGACAAATATAATTAATGCATAATTATAATGAAAAAGTAATTAGTAGATTTATAGTCAATAAAAGTAAAAACGATATATATATATATATAAAAACGATGTGTGTGTGTCTGTTGTATGTGCATATAATGCCGCACGAGAAAGGAAAGGAATGAGGGAAAAAAAATGAACGAAGAAATGAGTGGGGGAAAGAAGTGAACGAAGAAATAAGGGGATCGATTGGGCCAAGACTTCAATCCCTCACTCTTGGAGGCGATATCTCTTTCCCCTGAATTCGATTCTCCCACTCAATGACAATCTCCCTTCCCTCCGGATACTCCAATATCAGCGCCTATTTTTTCCCTTCCCTCCGAATACTCCTTACGTCCCATTCATATATTATTGAATGAACATAACCAATTCATGCACACACATATTCTGACTTATCATTTTTCTAACTTGTCGTATTGTATGCTGCTGCTGTTTTTTCTCTTTAGTAATCTTCTACTAGCTCTAATTACTTTACTAATTATGATAAACGAAAATTTTTTTCACTAAACTGATTTACTAACTCTGTACTTTCATTTAGTAAAATAAAAAAAAAATTAATTAATCTAATCTTAATTACTTAATTTACAGGTGTCAATTGCATAATTTTTCTATATATATCTTAAAAGAACTTTCCTCAGAAACCATATAAAAGAAAAAAAATGCAATTAAACAATTTTTTGTATTATTTTTCTAGTAATTTTGCCTTTTTAAAAAAAAAACAAAAAAAAAAAATACAAAAATGCAGACAATAATGTCATTAATCAAAAATTAATTATTTAATATATTCTTTATATATTAAAATGTCTCTAGAATTTTGGTTATTTTCTATTTTTCACTCATTATATTAAGTAGCTCTTTTTCTATGGCTATCATGGGGAATTTTATCTGTCACCCATTTATTGTATAAATTTGTTTTGTAATTTTTGGAAAACAATAACATATATGTTTTCATTTAAATTTTAACACCTTTTGTGTTGAAATTTGTACAATAATGAAACATACTATATATATTAAAACCCACAGGTACTTGTATATAGTTTCCTAGCTAATTTAAACTTTAGTGTGAAATTTGTTTTGTGTGTGAAAAATAATTTCTGTACTCACAGTCCTCAAATTGGTTTTCCACCTTTAAACTGCTTGGCAAAGGTTTAGATTTGGGAACATCTGTTAGTGACAAAGAAGTCACCCTCAAGAAATTGGTAAAACAGTGGGCACTTGTAGACTCAAAAGATTTCCATAGGTTCGTGCAAGAAGCGAATCTCTCATCCAAGACACAGTAACCACTTTGAATGATGAGAAGATTACACCTTCCAATATCCGACGCAAGCGAAGCCAATTGTGGCCCTCTAATTATTCGAGATTCTTCTTTCTCAATTGGCCACAATGGAGGAATTTTAATAACGCACCAATTCGTAAAGAGTTTATTATTGCATCCTAAATTACTGGTCCCAAAAAAAACCTATATAAAACAATGGAAAACACATTATAAATTAAATGTTCTTTAAAATAATGAGTTTACTAAATATTAAATAAGTAAGTAATTTTTTAATTAGTTAATTAGTAATTAATATAATATTCCAAATATATCAATATAAATATTTCATGAATACAGAAAAATCATTTAAAATAAATACATCAAAAATTCTCCAATATTACAATTAATATTTCAAAGATAATTAACAAATATATTTCATTAGTATGTCAAACATCTTTATTTTTAAAACAATAAAATATTACAAAGTAAAGGCTGTAAATATTTTTACAAGATTATTACTATTATTATTACTATTACTATTATTATTATTATCATCATCATTATTATTATTATTATTATTATTATTATTATTATTATTATTATTATTATTATTATTATTTAAAGTAATTACCTTTGTCCAATCGATGGAAATGTTTTTAAGTGAGAACCTTCCTTTGCTCGTCTCACTGATATTTAATCTGTTTTCTTTATATTTAATATATTATAATTAAAAAGAAAAACGGAAAAACAATATACATCTTTGTATATTATATATGATATAAAATATCCTATATAATATGTTCAAAGAATGCATATTATATATATTTTAATTTTTAAGAAAAACTTCTATTAATTTTCGCGCCTTGACAACACTACTTAGCGCTATTCTTTAGCTGTTATCTAAGTGGTTGTTCGACCCAAACAAATGATTTTTCCTATGATCCAACCCTTCTTAAAAAATCGTTTTCTCC